>PVKE010021694.1:0-26257 GCA_004027555.1 Craseonycteris thonglongyai
AAAATAAAATTCCACATCTTGATAGCTGATTTTGCAGTTTCATTCAATGAACTATAGAATGAAAAGGAGGTTTCTGAATGTGGAATAGGACATGTTCCACTCACAAAGCTCTACTTGGAAAAAAAGAGTACAAGAAAACCTCAAATTTAATATTTTTTTGGAATTTTCTTCAAAAGTGGACTGTTAGGAAGTCCTAATACAGTAGACTCTCAGTTAACCGGCACCCATGCCAAATAAATGCAGTGTTATTTCTTTGACTTTTTTGCCAGTTACTTGAAAGTAGCAGTTTCTTCAGAGTATCTTACTGTACTTGATTTCAACTAGACACATTTGTCCTATGTTAGCTTGGGGCTCCACTTACCAGTACGTTTATTTGCTTCTGGGCAATTCCTGGGACTAGTAGACAGACTCATGTTTAAGTTTGGCCACTTCTGTCTCTTGGCATCAATTAACTAGGCTCTCTCTACACATATTCACAGCCCCTATTAAACTGCTTCCAGCACGAGGCAAGAAGCATCAAAAACTGCCTCATGAACTCATCATCCTGAACACCAGATCATGTCCACAATGAGAATGACTGCCCCTCTGTGAGGCTGATAGGGACCTAACCAGAGGTCCCTGGGGATTCAGGGGTTATATAGGAAGGTGGCTAGGCTTTCACAGGACCCCGATAATACTTCCTGCTACATCTTCCATACCTTTGTACAAATTAACTTTGCCTTGGTGTAGATTATTTGATTATTCCAGCTTTACAAAGATCTGGAACCCTGGATTAAAGAAAACGAGATTTTTCTTAGCAAAGCCACATTTTCTCTCTTTCTCATTCAAACAGGAAGGTTTCAGGATGAGTTCATTTCTTTTTCCAGAGGCTCTTACTGCAGACTGCAAGCTGTACAATATAGTCTAATATCCCGAAATTTGCCTAACAAGTACTCTAATGCTACAATTTGGTTGGTATAAGAGTTGCAACAGGAGGCAGCCCCTCAACCACCTCACAATGGCACAACAAGGACGTCGCCCACCTGATAGCCCAGGGCCAGAAACTGCCCTCAATGGCTCTCTTCACAAATCAGACTCCAACATACTTTCTCTCCTTTTCCTGTGCACAGAGAGTTCCGAACTTTCCAGTCTTGCCCGTCAGCAGGATTAAGGCCTACTTCCAATTCTAGAGGTTGGTGCTAACTGGCCTAAAACAATTACTGTGACAAGAGACTGCCTGTCTATCACCACTGATATGCATTTGGTCAATTTTACACTTTAGGATTTGTTACTTGCAACTTCCTAGTTATCACTAGTACTGACTTTTGAAGAGGTGTATTTCCCAGTGAGAGGACTAAGTGGTAACTAATGCCACTGTCTGAGCCAGGGAACTTCTGTTTCCTAGCAACATTCTGCCCCTAATTCTTACCAGTGATTGGCTGAAGGACAGAAAAACATTAATTGCTTTAAGCCAATCAGAGCCATCCTTAGAGCTAGCCTATTTACACCTCAGGGTTCTATCCAATTCAAATCCCCTGACTGGGAAACGGGATCTTTTTGAAAGGAGAATTTTTGTTCTCTACTAAATTTGTTTTTTGGTTTTTTTTACCTCCAATAAATAATTCTGCATTGAGAATTGGGTTTTTGGTCTCACCATTTTTAAAACCTCTGTATTTCCTATAAATGGGTTAATGGGTAAGAGACAATCTGGTTTTTTAGTCTTTTCTGTTTGCCTGTTCTGAGTTCAAATCAATAAAGAACCCATGCCCAATTGGAAGAAAATAACTCTTTGATACAGATTGATTAGTTTCATAATCCTGTGTTTACTCTTCACCCATGGCTGAAATTTTAAAATTGAAGATATAAACTCTATCTGTATCTGCATTTATATGTGTCTGTAATTCAGAAAGGTCTTTACCTTTCAATGTATAAGGATATAATAATTTTCTGCCTAGGCATATTAATAAATTGTATTATAAAATTCATTCGATTATAAAATCTCTTAAAGGAGCCTATTTTGATTGGCTTATAATCACCTATATAAACAGAATATTCCTAAAATCCCTAGAAAATAAGAAAGCTGAAATTCTAACACTTTCAGTGTGCTAGATTTTTAAATTTTAAAACATTCCTTCAGAAATGTCTTAAGAAATAAGATTAACACAATTTAGGAACATCTTTGGCAAAAGTCATTGGTTTATTATCTATGGCATAATAAAAATAGCTATGTCTTCTCTGACTTACCAATGTTAAGTATATAAGCATAGAATTTTATTCTATTTGGATATGACTTTTCTAAGTTTTCTGATTAAACTAGCATTACTCAAAGTTTATATCAGGGATGTCCAATCTTTTGGCTTCCCTGGGCCACACTGGAAGAATTATTACCTTGGGCCACACATAAAATACACTAATGATAGATAATGAGCTAAACACACACATACAAAATCTTGTAATATTTTAAGAAAATTTACGCAATTTGTGTTGAGCTGAATTCAAAGCCATCCTGGGCTGCATGAGGCCTCACAGGCCATGGGTTGGAACAAGCTTGGTTTAGATTATGAAAAATCTAAATTTGTTTAACCAAATCCATTCATTATTGTGATGAACTTGTACTTCATCAGGAAATATGTCTTATAGTATGTCAGCTTGAAGATAAATTCCCAAGATCTTTAGGTAACTTAAAATCTTGGACTATGTTAGTTTAATTAATAAATATTCACTGGATGCCTAGATGCTATTTCTAAGAAAGAATACTAAAACATTTATTAGTAAGCATGATTTTAAATGTATATACTTTTGTTTCTTATTTGTATATGCTACAAAGAGGCTGTGTCTTTGAATCTGTTAATGTTAATCTAGTAAAAATATACTAATTTCATGCCTCTATAAGACATATACAAGGGTAGGCATAGCTATAAAAAGTTGTATTAACTCAGCTAGTTTGAGAAAACAGTGGTGTGTGACAAATAATTCTCAATTATTCACTTCCTAGTTCTCTCTGTGTAACAGAGGTTACTTTATAACTGATGTATGTGAATGAAACTACTATTACTAGCAGCAACAGTGAAGAAAGGGGACAATTTTCTGTGTACCAGTAACGAGGTAAGTTTTATCAAGGAGAAAAAAAAAAAAAAGTTTTGTCCTAAAGTAAAAGGCGGGTTACTCCAAAATAAAAAAAGGGTTTGTGATGGACAAAAATCTTCCTTAGAAGAATTAGGGAAAGAAAATTTTACTTGCCGTAGCCAAAAAGACTCAGTTTTGATGGGTTAATGAAAGTTTTATAAAACAGTTTGTAGTTCCTTTAGTATCAAATACTATACTGATACAAAACTAGAATTTTGTTTTCTTTTTTTAAGTTACAAAATGTCTTGATTATTGATCTGTACTCAGTAAGAGGTTGTTCTTACTTTCTCTGCATCTCCTTGGGTAACAAAGATTTTGTGTTTTATCAGATTAATTTTCTGTGCTTTTTACTCTTATGTTGACTTTATTATGTCCTTTAGAAAATAAAAGTACCTCATTTATGAAAGAGCTAAATTCTTTACAATCATGTTACCTTCTATGTTTATTTTCAAATGTTTAATTGTCATGTAAAAATTAGTAGTCCAATATTGTTTCACCAGTACCCTTTATATAATTTCTATCTTAAGTGTTCAAATCTCTTGATAACTTTTGTTTTTTGTCTTCACAAAATCAAATCCTAAATGTAAAATAAAATAAAAATTTCTGGATATCTTTGGCAGTTAAAATTGTCTTGGACATTTTCTCAGAGGGCCCTGAAAAATCACAAAGATTTATATTTTCATTCTGTAAAAGGACAGGTGCTTAAAAGAACTAGCTTAACTTGATTTGTTACTGTTGATAAACTGCAATGGTCCATTTGTCCAGGAATACCTGGTGTTGATGCCCTTTACCATACCACAGATGGCCAAGTTCTAAGACCCTCAAATTAAAACTTGCCCCACTAGCATTTCCACATACCTGTTCTTCCTAACCCCTTAAAAACCCTTAACCTAGTCCACCAAGTAAGACGAATGTGAGGCACCATTAGGTCTAACATCATCTCAGTTGGCACCTTCTTGATCAGTAAGCCTTTCTTTACTCCAAACTCTGATTTTTTTTTAAAGATTTTATTTTACTGTTTTTGACAAAAACAGAGAGAGACAGAGAGAAGGGGGGAGGGCCCAGAGCAGTCTCCATAGTTGCACATCATCAGTTTTAGGCATGGTTTCATTCCACACAGGTGGGCGGGTGCTGCGCAGGGCTGGAACCAGGTCAGGGGGGCCTTCCACATGGGAGGAATGCCCCCGCAAGCTGGGGACTGAATTAGGGCCTCCTATATAGGAAGCTTGCCTTGGCATGAACAGAACTGGGGACATCCCACATGGGAAGCACACCCTAGCTCAGAATATGGGTCCGCAGGGGCCAGGGCTGGGACTTGATCCTTGGATCCCAGGGCTGCAAAGTGAGCGCTTAACCCACTAAACCATCCCGGCTTCCCCTAAACTCTGATGTTTTGAATTTTGACCTTTCGAAGTGTCAGGTACATGGATTTTGATTTGATAACATTATCACTAATAAAATAACCACAGCCATGTTAAGTCTTGGTTATCTACAGATATTTTGTTTGTTTTAGTCTGATGCTTCCCTGAAAGTTTTTGCAATCAGGTACTGGCCAGAGGGCTATGTCAGAGCCCCATAGAAAAGAACTGTGCCAGGTACTTTGGGGTATAGTTTTTTTTCTTTAAGATTTATTTCATTGTTTAGGGAGGGGAGGGGAGGAAAGAGGAGAAGAGGGGAAGGGAAGGGGGGAGAGGAGAGGAGAGGAGTAGAGAGGAGAAGAGGGGGCAGGGCCCTGAGCAGTCTCCATAATTGTACAACATTAGTTGTGACACGGTTTCATTCCATACAGGTGAATGTGGGGACACACGGGGCAGGAACTGAACCAGGGGCCTCCGCATGGGAGGGGAGAATCTTCCCCACCATATGGCGTTTACCAGTTGCACTGCAGTTCATCATATGGGTTTGCACAGGCCAGGCTGAGAATTAAACCCTGGACCTTGAGATTGCCAGGCGAGTGCACAACTGCTGAGCTAGTCTGGCATCCCCTGGGGCATAAGTTCCTGATAGTGTTGTTTGAACAACTTTAAGATCATACCAGTGGACTAGGTCAGGATTTCCAGAATTCTTATCAAGAAGCAGATGTGCGGGGGATGGCAGGATAGCTCAGTGATTGAGCGCTTGCTTCGAAATGGTTGAGGTCTGGGATTCGATTCCTGGCCCCAGCCCATGCAAACCCATATGTTGAACTATGGTGCAAATGATAATTGCCAGGATGGTGGAGAAAGTTCTTGCCTCCCATGAAGGAGGCCCCTGTCACACACTGCCCCACATCCACCTAAGTGGAATGAAACCATGTCACAACTAATGAAGTACAACTATGGATACTCTCCTGGGCCCTTGCCCTTCCTACTCCTGTCTGTCTGTCTGTCTGTCTCTCTCTCTCTCATACACACACACCTTCTCTTAAACAATAAAATAAAAAATTAGGTTAAAATAAAATAAAAAGGAAGAAGCAGATGTGTTTCTGAACCCATATGCTAACCCCAGATTCAGTGGTCTAAGAACTCATTACAGAAAACTAAATGAATTGATGAGAAATGATTGTAGGCTTTATTTGGAACAATGCTGATGTTGTTTGAATGTCTTTTTTTCTAGATATATAAGGAAGCCCTTTTTCTTTCCTATTAAAGCTATCTATAACTCACAATGATTCAGTACACTCTGCTTTAAAACTGAAATAAAACCCTTGTAAAAGATATCTTAATCCCTCCAGAATTTGGAAACTCTTATTGAATATTCTTATTTTCATAGCAATAAAGTGTATCTGTACAGATTCAAAGAGTATGTCATCTTTTTTCTTTTTTTTTACTAGTATATAATTAGAAACATCGGTTTTGTAACCCAGCTCACATTTGAGAATGGTGCTCATTAGAATCAGATATGACCACTCTCAAGGAACTTAGGTCAGCTTTTCAGAGCCATGCTTACAAAGCCTTCTTGGGAAAATGGCTTTAAGGATTCCCATGCTTATAGGCAAGTAAGGAAAGCTACTTCCTGGCAGGCCCCCAAAACTTTAAAAAATAGGTACTACAGGTGAAATCTGATAGCAAGTTCTTGGCATAGCTTCCTAACCCTAGGACCACAAATAATAAGCTTTAAAAAATCCAACCTGAGGGAAGTTGGGATGGCTCAGTGGGTTAGGTGCTCACTTTGCAGCCCCGGAGACCGAGGATCGAATCCCGGCCCCGGCCCGTGTGGAACCATATGCTGAACTGGGGAGTGCCTCCAGTTCAGTTCTCACCGGGGCGAGACCCCGGCCCAATTCCTGCCCTGTGCAGCCTCGCGCCCACCTGTGGAATGAAACTATGTGGAAAAACCAATGATGTGCAACTATGGAGATTGCTCTGGGCCCTCCCCCTTCTGACTGTCTCTGTCTCTGTATCTCTCTCTCTCTCTCTCTCACTGTCAAAAACAATAAAAATAAATCTTAAAAAAAAACAAAAAACATCCAACCCGAGAATCCTTACAAAAACTTCCAACAAAGCAAACTTAAGAAGGTCCATAAAGGGGGAAGCCATAATGGCTCAATGGGTTAAGCGCTCACTTTGCAGCCCCAGAGACTGAGGACTGAATCCCAGCCCTTGCCAACCCATATGCTGAACTGGGGAGTGGCCCCAGTTCAATTCTCACCGGGTGAGCCCCGGCCCAGTTCCTGCCCTGTGCAGCAGCCCCGCACCCACCTGTGGAATGAAACTATGTGGAAAAACTGACGATGTGCAACTATGGAGACTGTTCTGGGGCCTCCCATTTCTCTGTATCTCTGTATCTCTCTCTCTCTCTCTCTGTCAAAAATAACAAATCTTTAAAAAAGAAGGTCCATAAGGGAAATAAACATTCTTGCTACGTCTACATACATAACCAGGCAAAATACATAAGGATCTTATTTTGTGATCAAGAATAACTTTTCTATGAGATTATTTCTGATCAAAGAGAAAGACTATAGGGGAAAAAATATTTGGGTTCAAAAGAAAACTAAAAGCTATTTGCAATTCTTTGTAAACTGTAGGTACTTGACAAATATATAAATGATGTCCTGCTTGAGAGTGATTTTAATTGACTTCCATTTGACCACACCACAAATCTCCCCTTTAAAAAAAGCTTTGTCTCTATTTGCAATTGTCTCAACATTCCTTTACATAAATTGGTGCTATTTTAACTTTTCCCTTGAACAAGTTAAACACCTACCTAGTTCTCTCATACCACAAGAGTTAAATAAATTCCTTAGTATGTGTTTATAGGAATCATGATTTTACCTTTTCCTGAAAATATCTCTTTTTTTCTGGTTGGTTTTTCTGTTTGTTTTTATTATTTTTGTGTGTGTGAGATAAAACATATAATTACAACCATTTTAAAGTATACATTTAGTATACTTACAATGTTGGGCAATTATCATCACTATCTACTTCCAAAACATTTTTTATCATCCTCAAATGAAACCCCATACCCATTAGCAGTCATTGCTATTGTTATTCCTTAAAACTACATAAGATTTGCTTTTATTTTTGCAATATAGATTATTTCACAATTTTTCTGAATCCTTTTTATCAACTATGCTAGTCTTATTGGGCTACCATAACAAAGTGGGGCATGGGTATGAAGAGAGAGAGATCTCTCTCTTCCTCTTCTCAATCTTACCAGAAGAGGGCCTACCCTAAAAACCTCATTTAACCTCAGGTAGTAAGAAATATAAAAAATGGCACAAAAATACCATTTTACACAAAGTTCAAATTTGAAATAACATTGTTACTACAATTTTAATTCAGGGAAAAAACCCAATTGAATTGCATCACAAGAGTTAGGGAGAAAACTTACAATTTATAAAACTGTATTTTATCAAATGAAGTATGGTAATTTATTTAAAATAATGCAAAGTGCATCAATAGTTGTCTTCAAGAAAACAAATATAGTTCAAATAGTAATGTGATTATCTGCTTCATTTTCTTTTCTTTTTTTTTGTTGCTTTAATGTGGTAATAATGAAGTAACAAACAACTAGAAAATATATGAGATAATGAAGCATAAAACCATAATAGCTAATCATTTGTTCTTGGGTCATTCATCTATAATCTCTGGATTTCAATTTTTATTTTATGAAGTATGCTTCTGTAGAAGCAATAGGGAAAAAGAAGTTAACAGATAAAACCCCTTTGAGTTCTCAAATGTGGTGATTCAATGGGGAATATGTTGCCCTGCTTAATTCCACTCAGCATTTCTGACACTGACTAATAAATTAAATGCTTTTTAAAATGTTACATGTAACATGGTATGATTAGAATGATAATCTTCCTAGTAATGTATTAATAAATATGACCTTTTTAAAATGAGTTTTTTTATTGTTTTTGACAGAGAGAGAAGGGGGAGAGTCCAGAGCAGTCTCCACAGTTATACATCATTCATTTTCTACATAGTTTCTTTCCACAGGTGGGGTGGGGCTGCACAGGGCAGGAATCAGCCATGGGACTCCCGCACAGGAGGCTCACCCAGGTGAGAACTGAATTAGGGGCACACCCTACCCAGTTCAGCATATGGGTCCACATGGGCCAGGGCCAGGATTTGATCCTCAGAACCCAGGGCTACAAAACAAGCACTGAACCTGCTGAGCCTTCCCAATATCCCTTAAAATGCATTTTCCATTAAGTAATTTTCATTTTTGAAATTTGAAATAAAGTTACACTAAAAAAATTGAAAGGTTTTTGTATTCATTGTTATTTTAAAACCCTTAATTACATAAACATAATAATGAACAGATTTTAATTTCTGCCATTTTATAACTCTTTATATATCCAATAAATGCACAACCCCTTGAAGTTAGCTGAAAAATCTTTATAAATACAAATCAGAACACATTTGTTCTAATAGTTATTATAGAAATTATAATACTGTAACTCCCTGTAGTACTGTACAAGCAGGTAACATGTGTAGAAATACTAATTTTTTTTGATAAAATGTACTCAGTCAGGGAAAGCATTTATTACCCAGCTACTATGTGACAGGTACTGTTCTAGGCCTTTGAGAATGATAAGTGAACAAAACAAAGGTGGCCTTCCCCTGTAGATCTTAAGAAAATGGTACAAAAGGGGAATGTCAGTCTTTTATAAAATTGGATATATATATTCAATTTGGCCCCAAACCCTTGAGACTGATTCTTTTCATCTTTATTATTTTTGTCCCTACAACTCAAAAGCATCTCCTAGCCTCACAAAGTTAACAGATACAGCATCCATACAAAATAAAAGAGGCATGCAAATGGCAACATTAGAATGTCCCTGCCAAATGAAATTACATGTCTGACTTAGATACACATACACACACAATAATACTAACAAATAGAACAAAGACCAATGATTAACCACAGATGTCTAACAGAACAACAAAATTTTTTTTCCTCCATAAAACTTGTCCTACAAAGTGGGTTCTGATTGTAGGAAAAGTAGTAAAGTGATTGCTCTGAGATTAGCAGATCAGTATTTACATTTAGCAAAAGACCAATTCCTGCAAAGTACAGAAAAATCATGTGATGGGGAGGGAAGCTTTCAGTATCAGTGCCAGGAAACAAACTGCTTCAAAGGGGAATTTCCTTGGTCCTCAGGCTATAAATAAATCTTTATCTCATTGTTATTCTTCTAGGAAGAACATGAACATTAATTTTCACCAATTTGTCAATGCTTACACAGTGACGTCTGAAGCATTCAATTCTTTGCAACCAAAAACATAGTTCCAAGAGAAACTTGAACAAAAAACCAGAAGGCTCATTACATTACTCTCTCAGCTCTGCCTCCAGGAAGGCCAGTCCTACACCCACCATTTTTACCTGCTTCAATCTTTATTTCGTTTTCTTCTGCACTCACTGTATCTCAAGCTTGTGCTATGTCAATAAGTAATTTTCAGCCATTATTATTCTGTTCCTAGCTGCTTCTAATTCATTTGTTCTGCAAACCGATTCTTTGTGTCTCCTTGGCACTGTAATTTTTCCTTTTCAACTCGTTCTATTTTATTATAGCATTTCTGAGCCCATGTTTTAGGAAACTCAGGTTGTTAATGCTTTCTTCTTTACAGCTTACTTGGGCATTCTCTTATTTGTAGGACAATTATAATTTCTTCCACAATAGATAGACTTTGCATCCTCTTCCACATGCGGTGCCTTTATCTCCATCCTGTCATGAATGCAGAGCCCTCGCACATCAGGCTTCAGTTCTAGGGAGTGTCTCTGTTTGTGTTACCCAGTAGTCTAGGGGAATCCTTCTTCCAGCTACATTCTAAGCTAGTTGTTGCACTCTAGCAGCTGTGTGAAAGTGTGTTGTGGGAAGGGAAGTTCATGGAGTGTGAAAAGGGAACCAGCTCAACTGGGGCTAGGGCTACAAATTACCTAACTTTGCTCTTTGCCCAGGATACATTCTTTTCCTCCTCAACATTCTTTAATCCTCCTCCAGAGGTTTTATTTCCTTTAGAAGAAGTTAGCCCAAGTTGTTCTTTTCCTCCTTTGCAGTCAATTTTTTTTCCTCCAAATCCTGACTATTCACTCCCCACATCCACCCAACCTATAAATGAGAGATTAGGAAGCCCTGTCACCTACAGCTCACTGTGTGCCCATTCTTCCACTTTACTGTTCTCCAAAGAAACTTGCTTTATCTGTTTCCTTCTGTCAGGTGTTCTGCTAACTCCCAGTTTACTGATGAAGATAACCAGCTCTAGAGTTTATCACTTGTCTACCTTTCTATTTCTTCCCCAGACTAGACATACCAAAATAGTGATCCCAGTATGCTTTGCTTTGTCACATGAGAGGAGCATTCAGGGAAGGGCTTCCAATCATCTGGAATCCCCAGTACTTCTATAGGACTGCCTATACCCACCCACTCTCCTGCTGCAGCCATTAGGGATTCTTCAGTGCCGGTATTTTGCTCCTCACCCTTTTTTTCTCATAGAGCCTCTGCATAGTGGGGAGTTAAGAAAGACTCTGGACAAACTCTATGAATTCTTAGTGACCATGAGCTGTTTTTCTCTGAATGTACTATTGGTATATTTCTGCCAATTTCTCTCCATTTGCTGTTCATATCATTAACTCTAAAAGGAGGGATATTTTGAAATTTGGCTTCTCTCCTCCATCTTAAAACAAATCACAGTACTGTACTTCAAAATAAACAAACTCACATGGCCACATTAAAAATTGTGACTTTCTGGCATAAAAGAGGACAAAATAGTAGCATTATAACAAAAGGACTACAGTCCTCCTCAACAGAACTCCAATTCTCTTCAGTTTTCCTCTTCCCAGAGATACCGCGTAGCTCAGGATGCTGACCTCGCCCTTTTTCCCTGGAGTAAGTTGACTGGCAAAGTTCACTTCTGGCTCATGAAGTGAGTTCTGCTAGAGGCATCTGATAAATACCTCCTCCCACTTTGAGAAAGTGACAAGCTTTTCTTTCTCTCTTGCTCCATGCACAAAGGCAAGTATGTACAGCTCCAAATGCTATTGGCAGTGTTAGGTGAAATGTGCCTTGAGATAAAGCAAACCCCATGAATGGTAGAGCAGACAAAAAGAACCTGGACCCTTAACAATGTCTCTGATATGCAGGGTCAACCATCACTGAAGCCCATCCCTCCCTTTTATATGGACTACCTCTTGTAGGAGCTAGTAAAGCTTCTAACTGTTTAAGGCAGGTTGAATTGATGTTACCTGTAGCTGAAAGCATCCTAACAGATAGTATCTGTACCATCTATTAAGCCCTCTTTTGTTAGCATGTGTATTTTTAAAATTAAAATAACTTCAAACTGACTATTAATAATCGAGTCATTAAAAATCAGTGATTCTCAGAATTATCAGAGACATAAAGAGTCCAACCCAAACCAGAGTCTCATGCTCTGAATACTGCAGCTCCTGCCGCTTCTCCTTGCCCCTCTCAGGAATAGACAGCTCTCCAGCCACCTTCCAAGGCAGCCTATTCCATTCAGTCTGCTGAAAAAACATATCCTTACTACTGTCAGGCTCATTCCTTGGCCTGAAGTGTCTATAGGAACACTGGATTTTTAAAGTAAATTAAAAGGACACACAGTTTGGCACAATGGTGGCAACAGCAGTAGAATGATAGTATAAACAAGATACATACAAACTGACACCTATTTGAGTATCAGTTGGCAGCAGAATTGTGAAACCATTATTATTTAACCAGATTATTAAGACTTTTTTATGGACTATACACAAGCACAATTCTACCCTGTTATTTATGGCCTCCTTCCACTCTTCATTCTGAGAATAATATGAATACAGATAAAAGGAGAACCTCTTCTATAAGAAGCCCTTATAACTACTGTAAGAAACTGATACTATAAAAGGGAAGACTTTGGAACATAATATCATTCACAATTTGCTGTATTCTCCATGCCTTCCTTAGCAGACTGAAGTTTGGATGAACACATCTTAAATATATAATACAAACAAGGGTTCTCAACATTTGTTCCATGACAAACCATCAGAGAAGAATAAGGAATTCATTAATTCTAAGTGATAAACTAATTCTCCAAATTTAAGGTAATCATCACCTCAGTCATCAATCTATTTTTATAAACAGTCACACACCATTTAACAACAGGGATACATTGTATTTTAAAGTGTAACTGAAATGTTCTCAGTTTGATTTTTCTTATTGTCTCTCAACTACTGTTATCTACCCCTTGACTCATATCCTCTCTTCAAGGATCTCTGTGCTCTGGGTTTAAAATTCTCATTCTCAAAGACCTTAAAACCTATTATACATATGTACTGGTAAAGGTATTTCTCCAAAGAGTAGCCCCCTTGTCAGCTGATAAACAGGTGACAGGACTCACCCATATTCCAAGTGTCTCATAAAGAATTCTGATTCTTTTGGGGTGTCTGAGATGAAAGGACACATTATGGAGGGCCAGGTTTTCTTAAGAATTCTGAAATAGTGCAAGGTAATGGTTGTTATACAAGTCCTTTGAAATTTCATAAAAACTCTGCATCAAAGTTGGACTGCCCCAGAGTGCTTTTAATTTTATGATCACAGTGCCACACAAAATGCAGGAAAAAAGACAAAGAATGCAGAATACCTGACTTCAGGCAAACACCCATTTATGGATTTTCTCTGTTGGTGCCACTGCTCTAAAGGCCCTGACCTGACGAACTCATGCTTCCCATGATCTTGAAGTTTGCTCCCTCAAACGTTGCCCAGTACTCTGGACAAGACATCTAGTTTGCTCTGACCTTTACTATATGCTCGTTTGGGCCTTTCAGGAGGATGGGATTTCCTCAGTTATTAACAGATTGTCCAAGAAAATACCCTGTGGGGACCTATGAAACCTTTCCATGCTGTCTCTATAATGCCAGCCTGGCCTAGTCTGCTGATTCCAGCTCAGCAGCAAACCGTACCCCAAGCTATTGGTATAGTCTTCTACACAGAGTCTTCTTCTCACTTATATAATACCACATTCAAGAGCATTCCAAAGCTACCAGTCTCGTATCATTGGTCTAGACAAGAATCCCTCTAATCAAGCGTGCATCATACACTAAAATGAATTAGCTTTCAAACTGCAGTACTTGTCAGGGGACCTGGGGATCTTGCCAGTGTTATAACAGAAGCATCAAGGATTCCACAGCTACAGAAACTCTAACAGATGTGCTGGCAGGGAGTTTGCACAAGAAAATCTTTGCCAGATTTTTCCAACTTCCACCTTATACTTTTTTGACCTGCTCTTAAAACAAAAATATAAATATTTGAGTGAGAGTTACAATTACCACTTATGAAAGATTGAATATATCTTCATTTAAACATGGATTAGCACCACCCTATATGCTATAAGGGAAGAGACTTATGTTGATGAATAAAATATCATCCCTAATGGTAAGAATGAATTCATAGTCTATTATGAGATATAAACAAGTAAACAACTAAGAGGTGACAGCTACAGGGTAGAATTAAATAAATGTCACATCAGAGATACACATGTTAAGTTTCTCTTTCTCTCTTTCACATATTCACCCACCACCACCCATCCATGGAGCGAGAGAATGGAGAATGGAGAAGAACAATAAATTCCTTAATGAACATATAAGTTAGAAAGATAATTTATAGATAACTAAGGTTGACCTACTTATATATAGGAAAAACACAGTATTGACAACAACAATACATTCTTAAACATTTCAGCAATCCTTAAATACTTGATATACACTACAGTTAATCTAAATTATAATCAGAGTAAGTTCCTTCAATGCTAGAAAAACAAAGGCTGAAGTACTATTGACCAGGATAAAAAGTACAAATGAAGATATGTGTAGTTTTGGCAAAGCAGAGTCAGATTTAAGACTCAAAATGGACTAGGGTCTAAAATATGTGTCAAGTAGGATTATGGCCTGGGCCAGTCACCAGGTTTCAGGGGGGAATTCAATCATATGGTTTTGTTATGTTCTAAATACTTATCTGGGCTATCCATTCCACCACTATGCTGCTAAAACAAATCAGTCTGTCAGGAAGAATATACTTTTATGTTTTTCTTAATAGGAGGTAGAAAATATATAATAGTTTCTGAGGATTAAATATAACTGGAATAAATATTTCATGATGTGATTCAATAAAAAGAGGCATTAACTAACTACTTTGTTGAATGATACTTACTTTATCTGAAAGAAGTCACAAAATATTATCCTTATATTTTACCTGGAATAATTTGAAGAGCCGTATCATCCAGAAAAATATTAAAGTCATATTTAAAATAACTATCTTCACTAACAAGTACTGCTTCATCTGTTCAAAGGTGCATTACTCTATGACTAATGACCTATCCTAGCAATTAAGAACTAAGAATAGCTAAAAAATTCGCTTATCTTTAAATGATATTTTTAAAGCCATTTTTGTGACTTGAAACTTTGCTTTGCTTGCATAGCTTTCTCCCTCAAAAATTCTTCATTAAAGAATAGTATTTGAAGGATGGAAGAGGTAAAATCACTCTAAACAATTTATATATATAGGAGGGCTGTCCAGAAAAAATTCAGTCATAAATACCTCTATTTTTCATATTACATGGCAGGCTATTTTCTGGACAGCCCTCATATATCTGAATTTAAACATGCATTCACAGACCAGTGAGAAATATAGTTGTATAACACAGAAAAAGATAAACTGCCTAGGCATGTATATAGTGATTTATTTATTAAAAGAAGATTTGATTGACAAACCTGAGATTTTTATTACTAGTACAATGAAGCAGAGTAAAATGAAGGGGTATGTCTTTTTCTCCTTCAGAGTAGGAGAGCTACAGTGAGGAGAGATGTGGATGGACAACCTGTAGGAAAAATTTTGGGCTCAAGTATACGTGGATGGGGAGAGATCTGAAAACAGATCCCATTAAGCCTACCTATGCTTCATGCCCTCTGGAAAATACGCATACACCTCCCAGGCAAGGTTACACCAATTTGAAGACTATTCTTTAATACACCAGAGAAAAAAAGGCAATGAGAGAGAGAGAGAGAGAGAGAGAGAGAGAGAGGAAGCCATATGTACATCTGAGAACACCTAAACTACAGGTATTTTATAGTACAACTTGCAAAAGTCTAATAAACAAAGGAAAAAAGTCTCCTAAAATACAACATAAAGGAAAAAAAATTTAGTAATAACTTTCAATTTGTATATTCTGGTAAGGAATATCAGGTTAAGGAATATCATCAATGATCAACAACCATATTTAAAAAATGGAACTCTTTACATCAACAACTGAGAATAAACACCAAACAATGTTCCATAATCTTAAAATATAAAATATTTGGAATCAAGACTTCTAAATGTATGAATGAATACCAAGGAAACATCTCATTACAAAACTGAACTGCTGGCCTATAATTGTCTATTATTGTTTACAGTTTATTGCTGTTTACTGCAACCCTGGCTTTATCTCACATATGACAAGAGCATATTGTTTTATTTACCAAAACTTTTCACTATAAAAATTGCTAAATCTACAGAAAAGTTGAAAAAATAGTACAATGGATACCCTATATCCTTCACCTAGATGAATTGTTACAAAATTTGCCACATGTGTGCTTTCTTTCTTTTTCTATCACACATAGCACACACAGACACACACATGTGTATACATGTTTCCTTGTTATTTTTCTTTTTTCTAGATGAACTATCTGAAAATAAACTGCAGGCATTATGCACATTACCCATAAATACTTCTGTATGCATTTTCTTAGAATAAGGACATTCCCTTGTTAACTATATCACCAGTTTTTTGCATCTAAGAAAACTAGTTCATGTAATAAGAGTCTAGTCTCTGTGCCTGTGAGTTAGATTTGGAGTGACAACTGCTATCAGTGGATTGGTACAGGAGGGCCACTGAGGCCAAGAAGGGAGGACGATGACATTCACTGGTTGGCCACAGTCCTGTGCTGATAAGTATTATAGAGCCCTAGGTCACTCAGCTCATTTATAAACAAGGCCTCGGGGAAGCCAGGATGGCTCAGTGGGTTAAGCACTCTCTTTGCAGCCCCAGGGACCGAGGATTGAATCCCAGCCCCGGCCCATGTGGACCCATATGCTGAACTGGGGAGTAGCCCCAGTTTAGTTCTCACCAGGGTGAGAACTGCCCTGTGCAGCCCTGCTCCCACCTGTGGAATGAAACTATGTGGAAAAACCAGTGATGTGCAACTATGGAGACTGTTCTGGGCCCTCCCCTTCTCTCTGTCTCTGTATCTCTTTTTCTCTCTGTCAAAAACAATAAAAATAAATCCTAAAAACAAAAAAACCACAAGACCTCCACTCTAAGGGAACAGACATCAATGATCTTGGGGTACACATATGAATCGCTTGAGCATGTCTTTCATAATGTGGGTGTGTGACCCTGTTTGTAAGTGTGAATTACACAGTTAATGATACACCAGTATTATGCTTTCATCAGCTTAAACCTAATGCAAATCAAAGCCCTGAGGCAAAAGATATTAAGACTCCTTATAACTGCAACCACTACTTGTTATTTACATATTATCCCAAAACTGCAACTTTCAACAGTCCCCTACTGTTTAAAAAATACTTTTTTTTTAATAGGGTAAACTGAGTTTCCATAAGCAAACATGAAAAACCCAAACTCAGCACTAGGATGACCAAACGAAAGGGGGAATACCAGTACTTCATCACTTATGCAAAAGTGACATGAAAAAAAGATATAAACTATTCCAAAATACTGCAAGCACAAAAAGGACCTGCCAGCACAGCATGCTTGATAAGGGTTATCTGTGAGACAGCGACTGCAGAGGGTGACTCCTCTTCCTCGGCATTGGCATCCTGGCACACATCTTATTTTTCTTATTAAGCTGTTCATTCTAACTGACAATTTTATCTATGTCTAGGGCCCCTTGCCTATGCAAATGCTACCAACTCCAAAATTTCTCTTTGTATCTCTAGGTGAGACAGACTTCTCTCTAGAGATTCAGATACACCTGAGTTCTGGACATCTCCAGCTGGACCACCCACAAGTACCTCACAGCTGCATGGCCACCAACAAACTTACTATCTTTCCTGTTACCTACCACCCTGCCTCTATAGAAGTGAATGATGTCACCCTGCTCTCTAGGCCAGACCTACCCTATCTCTGACCACCACAACCATCAGTCACCAGCATGGTCATTGATTCCACCACCTCTCCATCTCCTGTAATTGCTCACTTCTCTCACCCCCAACACCACCTCTTTCATCCAGGCCATCATCAAGAAGATTGCTGCAATACTTCTAAGCGACCTCCTCCCTGATTCCTCTTAGCAAACCACACAGTGACCTTACAATTAATAAAGTAGAACCCTAACTGTATAACACCCTGTTCGACATCCTCAATGGTGTCCCAGTGCCCTGAGCAACAATGTGGTTGCTCCTGCCTCGTCTCTGCTTCCACCTGCATACTTCCAAGTTCTGGCATAATGAGAATTTTTTAGTAATTACTTCAAACATACCATACACTCTTCTCTTCCCTAGGAATTTTTGCCTTATACTATTATTCTCTCTGTCCCACTCTTCTCCTCTATCTTCATCTAACTCCCACTTCTTAAGAACTCATCTTTGACATCTCTTCTTTCAGAAAAACTTCCTGTCCCTATGAGACTGGGTGGGTCAGGGGTGCTTCTCTGGACCAGGGAACTTAGCACATGGAACTGTATAGTTGTCCATTTTCCCTTCCAGCAGTGCCTAGAGAATGAAGAGGGAGGTGGAAACAAGAAGACCAATATGGAGGCTGCTGCAGCAATAGAGATGAGGGCCTGGACAACAGGTGCAAGGTGGGAACTTACAGAAGCACACAGCCTGGTAGAGATTTAAGTAGCACAGAGGGTATCTCTGTGTCACGCCACATTTATGCTCAATGCCTGACAAAGGATCCACCATGAAATGGGTGCTTAATAACTATTTGTTCAAAGAATGAATAAATTAATGAAGATATAAGACACAGACATAAGGAAGCAAACAGAAGAACATATGACTCAAGTTCAGTATAGACTTTTTAAGTGCTGAGGGAATGTAGACACAGAGGGAGTAGAGTTGGGCAAGGTTGATTAGGAGGGATATATGGTTTGAAAAGATAATGTCCACTGGCTGACTAAGCAGCCTATGAACAGCAAGTAAGTGAAGAGCATGGGTGTGGAGATTGGGTCTGATACCAATTCTATCACTCACCAACTACCAACCAGGGAACCTTGGGCAAATCATCCAAATTTCCTGTCTTACCTATAGACTGAAGATGACAATGATAGTGTCTACCTCATAGTACTCACGTAAGGACAAAATCATTGAGTTAGTATTTGTAAACCCCTTAGAAGAGCAGTGCCTTGCACAGAGAAAATATGATATTTGTATATGTAATGTTAAATTAAATAAAGGAAACCTGAGTGGTAGCTTCACCTGTTTGGATATGATAAAAATGGGCCACATGGGAAGTGAATAATTAATGAACAACTGCACATCTCCAGTAACCACAGGGAAATGCATCAAGCATATTTACTGTACAATGTGAGAAATTTTCATACCTAGAGATTTAGGTAATATTTACAACAGAACTGTTTTTATGCATATACACATAGTTCATGGCACACTGGAAAAATTGGAACTGCTGAGCTGTGCCAAACAATATAACACCCCATTCCCATCTCCAAACACATAAAAATACTAGCTAAAATATGGCAAAATAATTTTTAATACATAGGTGCCAAAAATGTATATACATTTTTAGAGATGTTATCTATGTATTACTTTTCAAAGTTTAATTAATTACAGTAGCAATGTGCAGTATGATATTCACGCAAATGATGGCATTAATCAAATGAATGCTAGCATCACTATGCAAAAGGCAGGACAGTAAAGAAAATGGCGGAAGCACAGCTGTCATTTGAGGAGCACAAGACCATTTTGAAGAGGTATTTAAAATTCCAGAACGTTGTGGAAGTACAATGATAATGGAGGTATGAATATGCAACAGAATCTCCACCATGCTTAACAAATGTATGCACTTGTGATAAGTTTGAGATGCATGGTAAATTGAAACAGCATGCAATGCGATACAAGTGGACACTCTGGTCAACGTTGCTCAAGCAGTAGTTTGCCATAATCACAACTGTCTAGAGACTGATGGTAGCCACGTTGAGCACCTCTTGTAACTGCAGAAGTCAAACATGACTTGTATTAAATCTTTTGTTATCAGTAAATATTGAGTATTATACTTTTAACACAGTTTTTTCCTTTCTTAAATTATGTATACATTTTTTGGCACCCTTTGTACACAGCCAAACTCAGACACAACAAAGAAAAATTTTCAGCATCCACAAGCAAGGAAAAATTTAAAGCAAAGCATTAAACAAGAGACTAAAGCTAAAGAAAAGAAACATGAATGATATGCTCACAAAAGTAAAGGGAAAATAAAAAACATATTGCAAAGACATAATTATGAAAAAAAAACAAATAAAAATTTATAAAATAAAAACATGTACAGGATTACATCAAACAAAAAAGCTTTGCACAGTGAAGGAAACCATTAACAAAACAAGGCAGCCTACTCAATGGGGAGAAGATATTTGCAAATCACATATCCAACAAGCAGCTGATATCCAAAATATATGAAGAACTATACAATCTAACATCAAAAACACAAAAAAACCCAATTTAAAAAATAGGCAGAGGATCTAAACAGATATATTTTCCAAGGAACACATGCAAATGGTCAACAGACACATGAAAAGATGTTCAACATCAATAATCATCAGGGAGATGTAAAACAAAACCACAATGAGATATCACCTCGTAACTGTTAGAATGGCCATCATCAAAAAGACAAAAAAGTAAGTGTTGGTGAGGATGTGAATAAAAGGAAACCCTTGTACACTGTGAATAGGATTACAAATTGGTACAGCCACTATGAAACACAGTATGGAGGTTCCTCAAAAAATTAGAAACCAAAATACCTTATGACCCAGCAATTCCACTTCTGTGCTTTTATCCAAAGAAAATAAAAACACTAATTGGAAGAGATACATACACCTCTATGTTCACTGAAGCATTATTTACAATAGCCAAGTGGATTGGCTAGTAACCAATGTCCACTGGTTATGGAAGTAACCTAAATGTCCACTGATAGATAAATGGATAAGAAAGATTTGGTACATATATAAAATACTACTCAGCCATGAAAAAGAATAAAATCTTGCCATTTGTGAGAACATGGATGAACCTAGAGGAAATTATGATAAGTGAAATAAGTCAGACAATGAAAGACAAATACCATATGATTTCACTTACATATAGAATCTATAAAACAAACAAACAAAACAAAATAGAAAGAGACTCATAGATGTAGGAACTTGATGGTTACTAAAGTGGGAGATGGAGGGCAGGCAAAATAGGTGAAGGAGATTAAGAGGTAGAAACTTCTAGTTATAAAATAAGGCATGGATATATAGTGTACATCACAGGAAACACAGTGAATAATATTGTAATAACTATATGAAGACAGATGGTAACCAGACTTATTATGGGGGTCATTTTGTAAGGTATTTATAAATATCTAATCACTATGATGCAAACCTGAAACTAACAGGATATTATATGTCAATTATAAGTCAATTAAAAATGTAAACATTAAAATTAAAATATCAACAGCAGGGCTACACCTAGCTGAGGAGAGCGTTGGTAAATAAGTCACCCAGAGTGTAGTACACAGAGAGATAGAAAGCATGGCAGAAGACTGAATGAGTTTTATTCCCAGAAGGAGAATAAAGAGAATGGGAGAGAGGCATAATTCTAGAAAATAGTAAGTGAGAATTATCCAAAAGTGAAAAAAGATATGGGTCCTCAAATTCAAAAATTTAAAAAGCTCACCTAAACCCAAGCAGAAATAGGACAAACAAAAAAAATAGCATAACTAACCACATCATAGATTTTAAAAAGTTTCAGTTGTAATACAGTGGAGAGGCTGCCATCAGAGCGTTCACTACATTCTGTGACACAGCTTCCTCCTAGATTACAGGCTCCTTGAGGGCAGGATTCTTTTCAGTACCTAATATTCTGTTAACATCTGTTTGATACATAAACAAATGAAAGAATCAATGTTTGTAGTATATGAAGATTTATAGTCATGTAAAAGTACTTCTTAAGAGGAAACAAAATAACATGGAAAAATATCCTATAAATTCAAATGACCATGGGTAAGGCATTTGTCTTTGGACCTGTTTCTTCCTTTGTGCAAAATAAATGGGTCATCTCAATGACATCAGATATGAAAGTTATTAACACACAGAATATCATAACTACAGTATTCTTTTTTGAAATCTCTGCATTAAAAAAAAAATTGGGGCAGTTTTATTTTTCAGAGGGTAACATAAAATTTGAAAGATTTACCTGCCTCCTAGTTGTTTTAATTCACATAGGCCAATCGTATTTATTTTTAAAAATCAGTATATAAGTGGACATATGCAATTCAAACCACTGTTATTCAAGGGTAAGGTAACCAGATTTTAACATTGGTAAAGCGGGACACCATTGACTGGGGGGGTAGGGGATTCTTGATTAAAAATTTGGTCTATCTCCCGCCGTTCCCTAGCTTGTCGTGCATTCTTTCCAAAAATCGGGACTTTTTTAAAATGCCACGGGACGCGGGACAAATTGTTAAAAATCGGGACTGTCCCGCCAAAAGCAGGACATCTGGTCACCCTATTCAAGGGTCAAATACATTGTTTCCTTTATTTAAAAAAGAATAATTTATCTAGTAGAGAAAAGAGTATACTATTTAGAGGTAAAAGTATGGTGATTATACCTCAAAATACTATTATCACTTGAACAATTGTGAGGCCATCTTTGCAGAAGCTGTCAGGTAAAGATGAGTACAGTATTAGAAGCCAACATTCATAGCAAATCTGTGGTTAGAGGGGTAACCAACCTTTTGGCTTCTCTGGGCCACAATAAAAAAAGACAAATTGTCTTTGGCCACACTAATACTAATGACAGCTGATAAGCTTAAAAAAAAGTTGCAAAAAAAGATCTCATAATGTTTTAAGAAAGCTTATGAATTTGTGTTGGGCCACATTCAAAGCCATCCTGAGCCGCATGCGGCCCAAGGGCTGCGTACTGGACAAGCCTGGTTTAGATGATCATCATCTTGATGTTTCATGGTAAAAATCCCCTTGTTGACCTCAGAAGCAAGATGCTGAGATCAAATGGGACAAAAACTGGACTGTTCATAAATATATAAAAGAAAATACCACTTCCATTTTCCATAGAGCTTACTTACACTGTTTAAATGTAATATAATCATGGGCAGAAGACCTAAACAGACACTTCTCTCCTGAAGACATACAAACAGCCAACAGACACATGAAAAAATTCTCCACACCACTAGCAATTAGGGCAATGCAAATTAAAACCACAATGAGATACCACCTCACACCTGTTACAATGGCTGTAATCAACAAGACAAGGAATAACAAGTGCTGGAGATGCTGTGGACAAAAAGGAACCCTCATACCCTGCTGGTGGGAATGTAGATTGGTACAACCACTGTGGAAGGCAGTGTGGAGATTCCTCAAAAAATTAGGAATGGAATTGCCATATGACCCAGCAATCCCTCTACTGGGTATCTACCCAGAAAACCTGAAAACCTTAATCTGCAAAAATATATGTACCCCAATGTTCATCGAAACATTGTTCACGGTGGCCAAGTCGTAAAGTCAACCCAAGTGTCCTCTGATAGATGACTGGATAAAGAAGTTGTGGTACATTTATACAATGGAATACTACTCAGCAATAAGAAAAGATGAAATACAGCCATTTGTGACAACATGGACGGACCTTGAAAACATCTTATTAAGCGAAATAAGTCAGATTGAAAGAATCAAGAAACATATGACCTCACTTATAGGTGGAATATAAAACTGAAAAGAACAAAGAAACAAAAACTCATGGACATAGTCAATAGTTTAGTGGTTACCTGAGAGGAAGGGGGGAGGTGGGTGGGAGAGCTGGGTAGGGAGAAAGTAGGGAGGGGGCATCAAATATATGGTGATGGAAAGTGAGCTGATTCTGGGTGGTGAGCACAAAATGCGATGTATAGGCAACGTAATGTAGAACTGTACACCTGGAAACAATGTAATTGATATCAATCAATGGCTCCTGAATAAATTTAACAATAAAAAAAATACCAATAAACAAATAAAAATGTTCTCAATCTAAAAAAAAAGAATTTGGGTACCATTGGCAGTTTCAGGCATCCACTGATCGTCTTGGAATATGTCCCCATGGATAAGGGAGAACTACTCTAATAAAAAAAATCCCATTCAAATGACAAATATAAGATAATCACTAAATTACCTTTTTTGTTTTTCCTCTTCAAGGGATACAATAATGTGGACTGATTCTTTCAATATACCTACCAATTTAATTTTAAAGGAGTATAGGGCAGAAAGTTTAAAAATGGAATTTCCAGAAAGATCCTAGATGGTGGAGTAGGTGAACACTGTGCCTGCTTTGTTTTGTGAACACATTAACATTACAACTAAATTATTGAACAATCAACCCGGGGAACCATCTGAAGTCTAGGTGAACAGAAGTTTTATAACTACAGATACAGAAGAGGAGATCACAACAAGACTGGTAGGAGAAGCACAGGCATGAAAGGAACCAAACCTCCAGCAGTGGTAGAGAATCAGGAGGGTATCTCAGCTGTAGAGATTCTCCACAGAGGACCAAAGGACCCCAGCCCCATACCAGGCTACCCAGTGTAGAGACTGGTGCTGGGAAAAGAAGCCCAACAACATCTGATTGTGAAAAACAGTGGGGACTCCAACCTTCCAGGTGGGAAAGAAGGCAGAGGGACACCCAGATGTCCTCTTAAAGTTCCTGTGCCTCAGTCACTTGCAGGTGCTCATCTGGGCTCCAGTAGAGGGAGGGTGACTCAAGGGGTGTTGAAGGTATACAGAGGGCAGACTGAGGTACATGGCTTTGGGGTGAATGCTGGAGAACAGTCACAGGGATGTAAACTTCAGCATAGGGCATATAGTCAGTAACACTGCAATAACTACATATGGTGTCAGATGGGAACCAGATGTATCAGAATAAGAATTTTGTAAGTTCTATAAATATCTGATCACTATTCTGTACACCTGAAACCAATATACTATTATATGTCTAATGTAACTGAAGAATAAGTTAGAAGAAAAAACTTAAAATAAAAACTATATGAAAGAAACAAAAACAAGGGAATTGCCAGACAACCTTACAACTTGGGTTCCAGACATAATTAGGTTTCATTAATCCAATGCACTTATACTCAAAGCTTTGATTTGGAGATGAGACATGGGAATTTAAAAAGCAGAGGACAGAGCATCAAATTTGTCCAGATTGTGGCAAAAGTGATGTGGTTGTGGAGCCAGCAACTTCCTCATAATTCAGCAAAGTCTACAGAAGAATAGCAGCTTTTCCAACCATGGTAAAGATAGTGATTTTCCTTCACCAAATGTGACAATAGCAACTTTCTGATTTGTCAGCTCTTAATCTCAGCAGAGCAGTCCAGGGGTACTGGGAGTTAGCTATTCTTGGAAACCAAGTGAAGACATGCTCCTCTAACCCTTCCAATTAGTCTGTAAGCAAATACTTCCCTGTTTTAAATCCCTCTCCTTAAACTACTTGGAAATGATGTTGTTTGCAGTGGACCTTGGAAACTGTCAATAAGAGTGAAATGTGATAATTTAACTTCTTCATTCCCAATTTGGATGCCTCAGCTTTCTTTCACTTGCCTGATTGCTCTGGCTAGAATTTCCAAAACTATGCTGAATAACAGTAGTGGGAGGGGCATCCCAGTCTTCAAAAAGAAAAAAGAATTGGGAAAGACATGAAGAAAAATCTCAGGATAATCAAATAGGAATATATCCAAGGTAATACAACTATGTTGAAATCTAAAAATAAAGAAGTCTACAAAGATACCCACCACTTTGTGGGTATCACAGTCAGTTGAATAAATTTGTAGACATTAGTAATATAATAATATTATATTAATGATTTGAGACATGGAAGATACAAAGAAAGGATCCAAAGAGATGTTCCAGATATAAAAACTATACCATGTCTGAGATAGAAAATCTACTAGATAAAATTAAGGGCAGATTAGAAATTGAAAAAGAAAAGATTAATAAAATTATAAAAACAGCAATTTAAAATATGCAAACTAAAACATAAAAAAGAAAATAAAATTAAAAAAATAAAAATACAACACTGAACAACTTTCAGCCAGCTGATGTACATAATGCAATTACCTAGAAAGGAAGAGGACAAAAAAAATGTTCGAAAGATATTCCAAATTCAATGAAAACTGTAAACCCTCAGATCTACTAAGCTCAACAAACCCCAGAAACAAAAAGTTCAGAAAAAACTAAAAAAAGAAAGTTGAAAGAAGTCACTATCAGTAGACTTATACTCCAAGGACTGTTCAAGGAAATTCCTTAACACAGAAGGAAAATGACTAATGGATCTACTAGTCCTGCTTAAAAAGATCAAGGAGAAGCTGGGATGGCTCAGTGGTTGCAGCCCCGGGGACTGAGGATCGAATCCCAGCCCCGGCCCGTGTGGACCCATATGCTGAACTGGGGAGTGCCCCCAGTTCAGTTCTCACTGGGTGAGCCCCCC
>PVKE010021695.1:0-26262 GCA_004027555.1 Craseonycteris thonglongyai
CCCTATGCTGGGCTGTGTGATCCCCTGTGCTGGGCTGAGTGATCCCCTGTCCTGGGCTGAGTGATCCCCTGTCCTGGGCTGTGTGATCCCCTGTGCTGGGCTGTGTGATCCCCTGTCCTGGGCTGTGTGATCCCCTGTCCTGGGCTGGGTGGGCTGGGGGTGCAGGTGGGGACTCAGGATTCAAGGTCCCGGGCTCCATCCGTTCCCGTGTGGTTGGGAGAGTTGCGTCTGTAAGGGAAGGAGTTCCCAAGGTCACGCAGTGAGCGAGTGGCAGGACCCGGCTACCAGTGCTTAGCCTGTGGCCTTGTCCCTGCGTCACTGGGCTTGTCTAATTCAGTGTCCAGATCAGTCCCCATCCTGAGGGAGACACATAGCAGGGGCGGCTCTACTAGGTTCCCCTCCAGCTGGCTTGTCACTTCATACAACAGCCAACTGTGTGCGGGGCCGCTCTCTCATTCGGTTACTTATTAACTAAAGCTCCCTTGTAACTCAATTCGTGTGACAACCGTACCTGTGAGAGAGGAGCTGCTGCCGTCCCCACTTCACCAACGAGGAAACTGGGGCTCACACGGGGGTGAGGTGCTCGAGTCCACAGTCAGAAGTGTGTCCGAGGGGGATTCTCGCCCAGGCCACCCCCAGCTCCCCCAGTGGGAGGAGGAGACTTAGTTCGATGTGTCTGAACGTGTTTCTCTTTGATATCGTTCGGTATCCATTTTACGTACTTAGATGGAGAATAAATACTGTCTTTTGCTTACGTTTCTATTTGCAAGAAACTGAATTAAAGAAATCAGAGTCAACATCGAGAAAACATGAAGACGAGACGGTCCAGGGCTGAGCAGACGCGGCGGCAGCGTGAAGGGGCCATGCATGGTGTGCGTGGGGTCTGGGCCGCGCTGTCGCCGTCTAGGTGGGGTGTCGGACCAGGACTGTCTTCCTTCTGGGCGTTGCGCTCTCCTGTTCGTGGCCAGTTTTATCGGGGGCGTCCTAGGTTCTCATCCTTCCAGACGTGTCTGGGGCTGAGCCCTCAGGCACCAGTGGGAGCCATGGGTGCAGGGATCCCCGGGCGTCCGCAGGGGTCACGCTTGGGTCCAGTCACCTCCCTCCAAGGGGACAGGCCTCTGGCTTATGAGCAGTGACAAGGCTGGAGGCAGAAGAGAGGAGTAGGTGTGTCGCGGGGGCTGGAGGCCGGGCCGTGTGGAAGGCAGCCCTCTGCACCGTTGCAGCGGGCGGTGTGGTTGCACGGGGCGTGGCGTGCTGCCCTGCTGACCACCAGCGGCTGAGCATGTGTCCCTCTACCCCGCTGTGCCCGCGGCCGCAGGGTGACGCTTCTGACCATCAGGGGCTCTCCGGGGCGCTGGCCACCTGCTCACTCTGTACAGATGAATGGCCACCGGGAACAAGTTCCCGCAGGCGGGGGGCCCAGCCCCCCAGGACAGAGCTGCTCAGCAGTGTCAGACGGTGGGGACACTTGAGTGGGGACTGGGCGCAGGCCCTGGGCTCCGCACTTCCAGACGTACCCTCTGCGTTCTGAACACGAAGGGCGGACAGCTTGCAGGGGGCGGGCATGCCCACTGAGTGCCAGCGCTGGGGCTCACGGGCCCTGGTCCGGGACCTGTGCTGCGGGTGGCCGCGACCCCCTCCCCCAATCCCAGGAAGAGCCGTCATCGTCAGCAGGTGTAGAATTGACCAAAGCCAGGTGTCTCCCGGACGGAAACACCTGAGGCTGCTCATCCCGGAGGTCCAGACGCAGGCAGGGGTGCTGTCCGCCTTCTGCTGGGTGGGAGGCCCGGCAGCACCCACAGGCGCCTGCAGGAGTTCGTGTCTTGAGGTACAGGAAGGAATCCCAGGGCGGGTGACCGAACGTTTAGCAGTAAACGGGATTGCTTCCTGTTTTTTCTCGCATCTGACATCACCCACTAGGTGGGCTTGCTGTGGGAGCTCACGTACATACCCGTGCTTATTCAGCAAAAAGACACGGTGGTAATCTTCCATTCATTGATAAGGTGGTTTTCATTTATATATGCATCTTTGCATTTATGCATTAACCCAAGCTTTTGTTACTTCTTTGGCTCTTTCGTCATCACCCTAGTTATACCATCTATCCATCTATCATCTATCCACTCACCCACCCATCGTCCATACATCCATACATCCACCCATCATCTACCCTCATCCATCCATCATCCACCTATCCTTTTATCCATCATCTGTCCATCCACCCACCCATCATCCATTTGTCCATCCACATCCATACATCCACCCATCATCTACCATCATCCATCCATCATCCATCCATTGTCCATCCCTCCATCCATCCAACTATCCATTCATCCATCCATCCATCTTTCATCCATCCACCCACCCATCATCCGTCCATCCATCCCTCCATCCACCCACCCTCCCTCCCACCCATCATCTACCATCATCCACCCACCATCCATCCATTCATCCTCCATCCATCCATCCATCCAACTATTTATTCATCCATCCTCCATCCATCCATCCATCAATCCATCCATCCATTCATCCATCCATTTATCCTTCATCATCCATCCATCCACCCACTATCCATCCATGCTTTTACGCAGTCACTCACTTATTCACCCATATTGTTCATGTGTGTGTTTGTGAGTTCATTCATTCAACAAGCAAAACCCTTTGAAATTGGCTGAAGCCTCCGGGGAGCGGAGGCAGTTTAGTGATGCCCATGGCTGATGCCGTTTGCTTCTCCCCACTGGGTGCAGACACGTGGAGACGGGTAAACAGTGCCAGGCGCCCTGAGCAAGAATGATCGACCTTCACGAGAGATAGGCTAACCCATCTACTGTGCCCATGGGGTCCAAATGTGCTGGGGTCTGTGAGGTCTCCCTCCATGGCCTGTGTGGCCCCCGGGGCCTCCTCAGCAAGTCCTGTGACCCAGCACCGTTCTTCACTTGCTCCTGGAACGTGAGTCCTGGGACGGCCCCCCAGGAAGCAGCAGGTGGGCTGTGGCGTGACGTGGGGGGCGGGGCGGCCTGTGCGGATGGACTCGGGGGCAGAGGCCGCGGTGACGTGCAGAGTGGAGCTAAAAGGGAGTCAGGGTCGTGCGGAACTGCGTGCTCCTCTTCCCCCGAAGAGGTCCCGTCCGTTTCTGGGTTTGATTTTGAGCGTCACTTTGTCCCTGAGAGGCCGGCGGGGTGAGTGCTGGAGCCTGTTTCGCTCGCTGCGGGTCTGTATTTGGAAGCACCGCAGAGCACAACCCTCAGGAGAGGTGCGACTCCTAGGACAGCAGCCACACTGACTTGGAGCCAGAACCAGGACGAGAGCGTGTTCCACTGGGACCTGGCGTGTTCGGGGAGGGGTCCTGCCTGCGCCGGGTTCACAAGCACGAGAAGTGGCTGTTGCATCGGCTCCGAGCCGGCGTCACTCGCAGAGGTCGGCTGGCGCACGTGGGGACGTTCTGGGGGCTCTTGAGGTGGCCGTTTACTCTCGTTCTCAGTGTCTTTACCAGATACCCGTGCGGGCTCGTCCTGCGTCACAGACTGTCCTTTAGCATCTGGCGGCGGGATGCTCGCGGTCCGTGCCCATCGGCACGCGGCTTTCGCACAGGCCGGCCGTCCAGGGTGCCTGCTGGCTCTACAAGGTGTGCCCAGCCTGTGCCCCTCCAGGGACCCTCCCCGCCCTGGCGGCCGGCTGGAGACTCGGGCTGCCCTCCTGTCCTGGACTTCACCCCCAGGTGCCCTCCTTCCCCAGGAAGCCAAGCTCAGGTGGCCTGTGCACCTGTGTGTCAGAGCTCCGCCCACACTGGGTGTCCACGCGTGGCCAATCGGAAGAGCTCTCACGGCACCCCATATTCTAGGTGGGCAGCGCACACTTGAGGAGGCAGATTGCCTCTGTCCACCTCGCCCCCCGCCCGTCCCCCCCGTCCCTGCCCTCACCACCCGGCCGACCTTTGCCTTATCGCTCTACTCGATTTAAAATACACGGCCATAAACACACGGGCAGCCAGCAGCGTGGTTGTGGATAATATTAATTTCTCTTCTGCTTTATTTGTGGAGGAGTCAACCTTATAAATCACTTGAAGCCGCAAAGACAGAAAGTGAAATGTCATCTCCAAATGGAGAAGTATCGCGCGTTGCCATTAAAACCGAGGGAGGGCCCGTGACCCCGGTGGGGCTCCGGAGGTGGGTGTCGTTTGGGCAGCCCTGCCGCAGGGGCTGTGACGTGCTCGGAAGCGCTTTCTCCCCTCCGCTGGGGTGGAGAGCACCTAGCCTATCCTTAGAAAGCTTGCTGTCCGCCGGACAGTCTCCTCGTAATGCCATTTTTCATGACTTGTTTAATTAACAACCATTTCTGACCTAGACTCGTTACAAAAGTGTTGCTATTCTCTCCTGCTAAATTATGCCTAATGAACATATTTGCATGTTATCAGATATAGCAATACATCATCTCAAATTTCGGCGTTTAAGCCTGCATCACTCAAAACAGCTTTTGTGGATTAGTAAGCAGGTGAAATCAAAAATCTCATTTCATATCTGACATTAATAACTTTCAGGAGCAGTGAGCGTTGGCATTTATGTCTGGGCCGGAATCGAGCCCAGTGTCCTAGAAACACAAGGGCAGCAGACAAACCTAGTCACCGGCTAGGAAAATAAATCATGCATAATGCAGAATTTCTACCTTACATGTTAATTAATGTGTGCAATCAATTACTGATGTTACAATATGAGAAAGAAACTGGTGGGGAATGGGGTAATAAAAAATACCTATAGATTTATCTGCTTCTTTTTTTCTATTTAAACAAATAGTCTTCAAGCCTGTGAATGCTGTGTTGAGACATGCTCTGAATAATAAGCATCATAAAATCTAATCAGATTTATAAGAGGAATTGATTGTTGTGGCAGGAGGAGAGGGTGGAAAATAAGCTGAAATTTAAGTGTTAATTTTTATGCTAATCCACAGTGGCTTCATATGAAGCAATTTTGTTCTGTGCCACAAATATAAAATTGTCCCTTGCAGAGAAATGTCAGCTTGCTAGACCTGAAAGCAGTAATTTATTAGGTATGTTTCTATTAGTATGTGTCACAGTCGTTAGCAGGCTGTATACACAATGGTGCTTCATACTTATCCTCCAAGTCTCAGAATGTCTCAGCTCAGTGGCTGGGACGCGGGGCATTAATACATTATCATATGCGGGGTGGTCTGTGCCCTGTGGACAAAAGGCTATTTAATACAATTTAATGTCATTCTGAGAAGAAGTGGAAAAATAAAGACGGGGAATAAAATGGCAGCTGTGTGTTTCACTGTGCGCTCATGCACAAACCCTCGGTTTAAGAGGTATGACATTTCTGCCAAGAAAAAGAATAAAACTGGGGCAATTTTTTTTTTTATAACCTGTTCCCCACTGCAGTATTTTCTAAATGCTATTAAGTGATCGATTTACACGGCCTGTGATGATGTCATCCATAAGGAGGGGACTGCAGATGACAGCAAAATCCTAGGGACGGTGACCTTGTTTCAGAATCCTTGGAACCCGGTCAGCTTTGCTTCCAGTGTTTGGTTTCAAAGAATGTACTTTTGGACAATCTCTAGTTACCGGGTAGGGAATTAATAGAGTTAAGGGTTCTGATGCAATCCACATATAGGTCAATTACATGCGCCAACATCTGCTCTGTCACCATCATTTGCATAGAGCATTCATATGTTAATGACGCCTCTTTTTACTCAAGTAATATATTTAAAAAACAAGATTTGCATATCAGTTTGGATCGGTATATTACAAGCAATTTATCATTTTCTCCTTCTTGTTATGATTTTAAGAACAATATCCTGAGTGATGGCTGCCTGGTTGGAGTCGCTTTGGTGGGTACCAGAAGCCCCTTCAGCGGGGAAGCTTCTATTCTAAAGCGCTTAAAGCCTTATAAATCAATAATGACACAGATGGACTGGTGATAATCTATCTAGAATGCCTGATAGCAAATATTGTTGTACAGATGATTAGAGCGGTAACTGTTTCCGCGGAAAGCCTTTCCTGCCTCTGGAAAGGGTGAGTTTGGACAGAGGAGTCGGGGGTCCGGCGGCCGGTGGGGGGCTGGCGTGGGGGGCGCCCAGAGGGGCTTCCCGCCCCGGCCAGGGGCATCGCATCAGCCCCTGCCTCTTTAACAGGACAGGACCTCTGAATGGAATTGTGTCTCGAGGTGTGAATCGCGTTCCCCGTGCCTCTTTGCCCCGACCCAGCACGGGCAGGGAGGACATGAAGTGAGGGCTGTCACCAGCGGCGGCTGCTTGGCATCCTGATAAATACAAGCTCTTATTGATCTGATGAAACGGAAGACCCCCATGCCGGGCGGTATTTAGCTCCTTGTCGGCGGCACGTCACCAGCGGCCTCGCGCGGGGATAGGTTTCGCTCCCACCCCGCCGGCTTTGATTTCGTCTTTAACCTTTGCCGTTGGAGGGCCTTGACCTCCGCGTGTCGCTCGATGGGGGGTGGGGGCCGGTCGCCTCTCACCCTGCCTCACGTCTTCCTGTTTTCTTTTGTGACACAGGGACCTGGGACGCCCTCGCTGGTGCTCTGTCAGGGCCTCGACCAGCTGCAGCCCGTGGGGGCTGCTTCTCCCCAGACTGACAGCCCTTAGGACAAGCATGCCGTCAAGCTGTTAAGGTAAGTGACGGCTCCGAGCTCACTGCCCCGGACACGCGTCCCCGCCTCCCGCGCTGTCCCGGGCACCGAACACGGACTTGAGCCCCTGGGGTCCCCGCCCGGCCTGGGTGAGCGGCAGCCGGCGGGACCCTGGGCCACGGGGCAGCCATCGCTCCGTGGTTTGTGTGCATTTGGGGACAGGTGGGAGGGGGACTCTGCAGCTCGGTGGCTTAATTCTTCCCCAAGTAGTTCCTCCTGGGAGAAACAGGAGGCTCCGGTTTGGAACTCCTGAGGCGCTGCTGACACGTTCTGTTTCCGAGAAGGCGCCGCTGTATTCTGAGCAGTTTTGATGCAACCAAATCAGAGTGGAGATTTGAAATAGCTTTTCTGAAAGCCCAGGCTGGAGTCATGAATTGTTCTGCTCCGTGACGCGTCCTGATAGTAAAGCCATACCTCTCTGCCTGACACGGCTGAACTGTGGGAAGGGGGAAGTTAAAAATAAAAGGACACATTGAAATCTTGGCTGCTGAGAACCTCCGACAGAAGTCAAGGGCGGTCGGTCGAGGCTTCTCTCCGCTAGGCTGCTGGGTGGCCGTCCGGTCCGGGCGATTAGCCACCTCGGGGTGGGGGCAGGGTGCTGGCGCTAAGGGCGGGCCTGGGAGAAACTCGGGGAGACCGCCCAACGGGAAGGAGCGCGTGGGGGCGGGCCCGGGGCCGCCACTTGCCTCGTGGGCTCCTGTGGGAGGACGTGTCTGGAGCTGAGGGGTTGGGCGCTTGCACCCCCTTATGCGGGGCAGGCAGCGTGGCTGCACCCGGTGGTGGGGACTTCCTGGCAGCCTCGTGGTGGGCGTGTCGTGCTAGGGAAAGACGGGGGGTGGCCTGGGTTGGCACTGGGCACCCGTGTTGTGGGGGGCCGCCCTCAGCCCCCCGGCCGGCCTGCCAGGCTGAGCTGTGGGCTCGTTCCCTCGGCAGCGTGTCGCGGGAAGAGCAGTTTTCGGTTCCATCGCTGTTTGCTTGGGGAAAACAAGCCGGCGGCTGCCAGTGAGGTTTAGGGTCTGCCTGCCAGGGAAGGAATGTCTGTGAAGACTATTTTCCCTCTTGGGAGGCAAAACACAGATGGGGGAGTTAGGAGCCTCGTCATACGGAGCTGCTACATTGATGGCAGGAATCCTGCCGCGTGGATGCTCACAGCTTCTGAAGGCCCCGCTCGGCGTCTCCGCCCGGGGGCCGCCGGTAGGGGCGGTGGGCGAGGCTGGCCTTCCCGGGGGGCAGCGGCCCCCTGTCCTGGAGCGCTGCACGCTCCACGCCCCTCGAGGGGGAGGCGGCAGGGCCCCGGGGCTGCCGTGTGCCCTTGACCCGCACTGCGATGGGAGGACAGACGGGGGTGCACCGTTTCTGAGCCGTAGGGAGACCAGGAGGGCGGGGCTGGGGTGACTGGAGCGGCTTCTGTGACATAGCCGGCTTCCGCGGCGGCTCTGATTCTAGAACCAATGGTGGCACCGGCCCGGCCGGGCGCTGCCGAGCGGCGTGCACATTACAGAGCAAGTGGCCTCGGCGGTGGTGGTGGCCTCAAAACGAGGCTCAAAGACGCGGTGTCCTGGGGTTCGGCCCCGGGGAGGCTGGTCCGCCCTGCTCGGAGCACACGCACCGTGCGGCGGCCTTGGCGTCAGGCGAACTGGAAGCAGGACTGGACCTTCCTCTCAGGGGTACATGTGGCCCGAGACCAAGGAAGGGGGCAGGGCTTAGAGGCGGGGAGCACATGGCTCCTCCTTCCCGGCTGCTCCCCGGTTCTCCGCTCCAGTTCTGCGGGTACGCGGGCCTTGCAGCCGGACCCCTCCCCAGAGCCTGGGGATGTTTCTGAGGGCCCCCGGTGGGGGACTGTGGCTCCCACCCCTCTTCACCAGAGCCCTCCGGGTCCTTGGAAATGGACACACGAGTTTTAAAACTCCTACATAAACTTCCGCGGGGCTTTGGGACAAGCAGGTGGCCATCGACAGGCTTACATGTGGGTCGTTCTGTCGAAAGCCTCAGGGACCCGTCGGTGACTGAACCCTCACACACACCAGTGACTCAGGGCCCCACCCGACACGGGTTTCTGGTGTATCCAGGGATGGGAGGCGCAGCCGGCTGGCATGGCTGTCACCTCCTCAGCCATGCCCAGAAAGTCCCCGTGCTGAGCTGTGGGCCCAGGGACTTCCAGGAGGAACGGAGCTCAGAGACCACCGGATGGACACAACGTGCCCACGCCGGCCACGGGCAGACCCTAGTGGCTGCGCTGACCCCAGGCGGCCCGGCTGTCCTGGTGCAGCCACGCGACCACCAGCCCTCCGCGTGCAGTGGTGACCTCAGTTGACGCTGCAGCGGGGGGTGTGGTGGACAATGTCACACCCGTGTGATGACCATGATAAGCCTGTGGATGTGTGCGGGGCTCTGCGTCATGTGTGAGCTCAGGCTGGGGGAGCTGGGAGCCCCGCACCCCTGTAGCCGCCGACTGAGGCAGGATGCACGCCCGTCACGCTCACGGTGCCCTGGGGAACACCCCAGCCCGCCGACAGCAAGGCCGCTCCTCGCTGAGAGGACACAGGACGGGTGGGCCTCGGGTCTTCTTCGCCTGGTGGTCCGACGGCACCTGTGTGGTCAGCTGTCACTCATGGATGTGGGAGACTGACCCCTCACCTCTGATGTCTTGTCACCATTAGACCTGGCCGCACCTCGGCTTCAGCAAACCCACCACGTGCCAAGTCCACGGGCTCTCCAAGTCCCCCGGGATGTAGGGACTGCAAAGCCCGGGACACACGGTGTTCCAGTGGGCCATGCACGTTAGGGCGACCGGACCCCGGGGGTTCTGGACAGAGATGACCAGTCTTAAGGCCGGCCCAGCCTGGGAGGGGCTTGGACTCTGCCCCAGCCTGTTTCGGGGAAACGGGGCCACCCAGAGAGATTGGGCCCCGCCTGCTTGCCGCCCTGTGTCCCGGCAGGGCCTCCTCTCTCTGAGGAGCTGTCCCAAACCCACATTCAGGGTCCAGGTGGTACGTGCCGGAAGCCGGGGGCGTGCGGAGCACCTGGGAGAGCTGACCCCACTGGGGGGGCACTCAGCTCTCACCATTTTTTTTTTGCAGGCCCTGGGGGCTGTGGGCAGAACGTCCCAGGTGGTCATAGTTTTAAGGGAAGAGAAGTAAAACAATCTGCTTCTAATGTGAGCGACTATCGTAATTTCAGTTTGTAACATACTTGGCCATGCACGTGTGCCTGCCGCCTGGGCAGAGCGGCGGCCTGTGCTGTGCCACTCCTGCAGGCGGGGCTGCGCACACAACGGACAGGGCCGCGCACAGAGCATGCAGGGCTGCACCGCAACGGACAGGGCCGCGCATGCAACGGACAGGGACGTGCACACAATGAGCGGGGCCGTGCATGCAGCATGCAGGGCCGTGCATGCAGTGGGCAGGGCCGCGCACACAACAGACAGGGCCGTGCACGCAGCAGGTGGGGCCGTGCACACAGCAGGCGGGGCTGCACCGCAACGGACAGGGCCGCGCACGCAACGGACAGGGACGTGCACACAATGAGCGGGGCCGTGCATGCAGCATGCAGGGCCGTGCATGCAGCGGGCAGGGCCGCGCACACAATGGACAGGGACGTGCACACAGTGAGCGGGGCCGTGCACGCAGCGGGCAGGGACACACACACACACAGGGCGCAGGCCCTGACAGCGTGGGCGGTATGCAGTTGTCCTGGACATAATTTCTCCACCGTGTCCCTCTGGATCTGCTACAGCGAGCAGCCTCGCAGGACAGGGCGTCACAGCTGGGGGCAGGCAGGCGAACGTCGCACGGCACTTCTCAGGAAGGCAATCAGGGTGCCCTTTTGCAGGCCTGTGCATCCCACCGACCTCTGTCTCCCTAACGCCTGAGTTATAGGGCGCCCGCCCACGTCTGACACGCAGTGTGGGATGAGCCTTAGTCTTGCCCATAGGACTGGGTGGCAATACCACCCATCCTCATGGCGAGAGAGAACGTGGTAAGGCTGCTCAGCCCCACTGCTGCCTGCCCCTTCATGCACTGGTGACCCCTGAGAGGCAAGCAGGTGGCCCCGCGTCTCCTGAGACGGGGGGCAGACCCCACGCAGCTGTGGGCATGTGGGCTGTGGAACCGGCCCTTGGCAGGGGCTGGGGCTGGGCTGGGGCCTCACTTCCTGTTGGCCGGGGCCTGGCTGCCTTCATCCGAATCCACTCCCTTCATCCGGGCCACATGCAGCACAGGGTTCCTGTGTGTGTGTGATATTATTTGTTTTTATTTCCGTAATCCCTTTATTGTTTGCACAACTGCTGTCAGACTGTTGCCTGAAAGTATCACAGGATAATTGCAGAACGCCTGCATAAGTAATTTCTTAGGGAAACAGGCCTTGTCTGCATGTAAAATGGTTTTTCGTGGCTGCACCCATCGACTTCATCACATCGGGGCTGGTTCCCGGGAGCACATCTCCCCCAGGCCCCAGAGAGGGGGGTCCCGACGCCAGGAAGTAATGAAATGCCACCGCGGGTCTCTTTTGGTCATAGGACATTTCAGGATGGTGACAGTCGTCCCATGTGGCCAGAAATAGCCCGGCCCTTGCAGGAGGGGGGGCGCTGGCCCAGATGGGGCCGGGGGTCTGGGGTCCGGGCCGCAGGGAGGCCGCTGGCTCAGCCCGCCTGCGCCGGGCGCTCCTTCGGACCACAGTTCTGATATTAATGGCGTGTGGTGGTGGGAGTCGTGGGCTCCACTCTGCAGCCTCCACCCTGCTGTTATCAAAGTAACTTCCAGCTTATTAGCGACAAAGGACTCTTCTCCTGGCTGCTGCCCTGTGCTGCCAGGGCTTCCTGAATTAAGCTGCTGTTTCCTGTCCTTTATATGCATGACCACATCTGGGCAGCCTGCTCACAGCCCCGCTGCTTAATAACAATCGCCTTCCCTCAGTCTCTGTTGATTGTTTCTAATTCACTCTGACAGATAGTGCCTGACAAGTTGCCGGCTCTCCCTCCCTCCGTGACCTGAAGTTACTCACAGCACTTATATAGTCTGTCATTTTTAATATTTGATTTCATTTTAAGTTATGTGTTTTACCGAGAAGATGAAACCAAAAAAAAGGGGACTTGTAATGGAACATAAATTTAACCCTTCTTGCTATGTAGCTCCGGGCTCTCAGCAACTGTGCCCGCGGCCGGTGACAATGTCTCCTGCACGGTGATTCTGTGGCTGCTCTTCTTCCTTTCTCTTCTCCTCTCCTCTCTCCTCTCTTCTCTTCTCTCTCCTCTCCTCCCTCCCTCCTTCCTTCCTTCCCTCCTTTTTCTGGAAACAAAAGCCTCCTATCCTATTCTTCCCCTTCCAAGGCATCTGATCCATTTCTGGACCTAATAATGGTGACATCTGCTTGCAACCAGGTTATCATGGAAAGACTTTGGGGGCTTTTACTCTTGGGGGGGTGGGGAGCCGGGGGAGAGGTCTGGTGACGTCTAGGTGACGAGCTTCAGCTAAGGTATCAAAACGTGAATTTGACCTTTCTGTGGGCGAGCTGGTGGGCTCAGAAGTGCCACCTCAGCCTGGGCTGGGGATGGGCACCCCGTGTGGCCTAATGCACAGAGTGTGCAGGCGGGCAGTGGGCTGAGGCTGGGCACACGCTGCCTCCTGCCCCTTCTCTCTGAGTCCACGCCAGCTGGTGGCCTGAGGCTGAGGTCCTGGCGGGCGGGCGTCCCACGTCACTTCAGGGGCCACCCCGCCATGACTCTGCCTTTGTTGCCAGTAGACAAAGGCTCCTGTGTCCTTCTTGGCCTTTCCGAGGTCAAGAGCCGCAGGGCCGTGCGTTAGGTCAGCTTTGCAAATAGACACCACCGGCGAGGACGGGTGCGTTAACCCCTGGTGCCTCGTGGCTGCCGGTGGCCACCGGCGGCCATTTGTCTGTTCCACGCAGTGCAGGTGGGAGGCTGCAGAAGTGCAGCAAGGGCTGCTGGGTGGGACCTCGGTTAAAAAGACCCACCTGACCATTGCCTGTGGCCTGGTCTCTCTGCCACTCGCGGGTCCCTGTCTGCCAGCGCTCTGGCTGGTGTTCCTGTGACTCTTGCAGCTGCCACTTGTGCCCAGAGCAGAGGTGGGCCAGGCCTGGGGGCCAAGGCAGGGCCTTTCCTGCTGCGGGAGAGGAGACGCTCCGGCATTCTCGTGGAAAGATGGTCTGCGGGGGCCACGCGACGTGGGCTGGGAGGCAGAGGCCAGGGCTCAGGGCTGGACCCACTGCCCACAGGCCCACACTGCAGCTGTTCTCTGCTCCCACGATGATGCTTGTCCCAGCTACTCCCATGATAACGCTTGTCCCATCTACTCCCATGATGCTTGTCCCAGCTACTCCCACGATGACGCTTGTCTCAGCTACTCCTGAGACAGCATGTCCCAGCTACTCCCACAATGACGCTTGTCCCAGCTACTCCCACGATGATGCTTGTCTCAGCTACTCCCATGATGCTTGTCCCAGCTACTCCCATTATGCTTGTCCCAGCTATTCCCACAATAACACTTGTCTCAGCTACTCCTGAGACAGCATGTCCCAGCTACTCCCACAACAATGCTTGTTCCATCTACTCCCAAGGCGATGCTTGTCCCAGGTACTCCCATGACAGCATGTCCTAACTACTCCATAATGACCCTCTTCTTCTCTATTCTGTCCCTTCTAGAACCTGGCTTCTCCCTACGTTCTCTGGGCACTGTGGGTAAACTGAGGAAGCAGTTGTTATCGAGGGGGAGATTTTTTTCCTTTCTTAGGTCCCCAAGCATTCCCTCACAGCTTCCTTTCCCTTCTGTGGAAAGGGGCACAGAGGCACGAACAACTACATGTTTTGATGGTTTGCAGGCAGATTGTTCATGTGGAAATTGTCCTTGTTTGAGGAGTGCTGGTTAAAATAGAAAAGGAAGAGTATGCACGAAAGTAGAGTGGGCACAAACCTTTGAACTTACGTGGGAAGTGAGTCTGTGTCCACATGGAACTCTTTTCTTTCACTGACCCAGATGGGCTTTCTGAGCAAGGCCGGAGGCTGGGGGGGAGGGGCACGCGGCTCGTTCACCCTGACGCATCATTCAGTATTGGTAACACGTGCATGTGGTGTGTGTGCACACATGGGTGCATGTGTTGTCACGTGCGTGTGGTGTTTGTGCACACACGGGAGCTCATGTGTTGTGCACATACACATGCGTGCATGTGTGTGTATGAGGTCGAGAGGCCGGGTGGCTTGGCGGTGACGTTGGCCTCCCAGTCTGTAGGGTCCTCTCCTGCCCCAGGGGAGTCGGGCTGAGAGGACCGGCACCAGGGCCGCCGCGTCCCTGTGCCACCAGCGGGGCGGGCGTAGGGTCTTAAAGAACGTTCCGTAATTGAGGTCCAGCCTTCAGCTAAGACCAACTTACGCTCTTATCCCGCTCAGGTCAGACTGTGTGGCTAGTGCTGGTTCTTGTTCTGGAGTCAAAGAGAAGTTGGGGGTTGCCAACTGGAGACCGTGGTCTTGATTCTGTGCAAGGCCCTGGAACTACGGGCTGGCGGCTGGAGGCAACGGCATGCCTCCTGCCCCCATAATCCAGACTGTCTGTGGGATGAGCGTGGGCCGGGGTGCAGGGCTGGAGGGTCCTCAGGGGCCCCTTCTCCAAGCCCACCTATCAGCACGGCCTGAGGCCTGTCCCCAAGAACTCACGGACACCGAGTGTAAAGGGGGCCTGTGGGGAGGGGAGGCGTGGGGTTCTTCAAATGTGTGCGCCCGTCAGCCTGTCTGCGACCACCTGCGCCCTGAGGGTCACACACGCAGCGGGGGATGCACGGAAGCGGGTCACAGAGAGGAGGTGATGCTTGCCACCTCAGAGCCTTAAGCGTGCGGGCCTGAGGGAGAGATGGGTTTGTAAAGAGCAGCACAGGTACGGAGCTGACCCCCGAGGACCTAGGACCTGCCGAGCGCGCACCGTGCCCGCGACGCTGAGCGGCTGTGAAGACACGAAAGGCCGGACGCATCTGCGGCTCCATGAGAGCTGGAGTTGGGGCCAGGCCTTGGGGACCAGAACGACTGTCACACACAGAGATGAAGGCCAGGCAGGGGAGGGGTTGCTTGCAGAAGGCAGGAGTTTTCCAGATGCATTTGCAGGTGATGGCGTGTGTGTGGGGGTGCGGGGGGCCCACGCAGGCAGAGGCAGTGAGGGGGGCACTGGGACAACGGTCCCGGGACTGGTGTTGGGAAGGACGAGAGCTCTGCTTCGTCGGAACTCAGGGTGTGAGTAGGTGTGAGCAGAAATGCGATTGGTGCCTGGTGGGGAGAAGCGGCATGTTAGGCACCTGTGATCGACTGGGGTCCCCCCAACCCAGAACGGCACCCCAAAAGCCACAAGCGCTAGCTTACGATGAACTGGGCAGGGGCGTGGGGGCGGGGGGAAGGAAGACCCCTGAAACCCGCCCCCCCATCTCCTGCACGGGGCTTCGCGTGACCTCGGAAAGCCGGGTGACGGCGTGGGTTCGGGGTGTCCACGCTGTGCCCACGCTCTCGGGCCTGGGCCACAGACTGCACACAGCGGGGTGGCTTTAAAAATCATAAAAAAAAGGGATTGCTCTTTAAAAAGAAAAACAACAACGCAGCACACTTGTAGCCGTCAGGGGCCTCGCACTTCTCACACGGGAGACGCTCTCCGGTTACCCGAGGGGCTCGGCCAACGCGAGAGCCCACGAACACCGGGAGGCGGCCGCTTCTCCGGCGTCTGCGCCTTCTTCGGCTCCAGGAGCAGGAGCTGAGCTTGCTCTGTGCTCCGCGCCGCGAGCCCGGTGTGGAGGTGCTGGCTCAGCCGGGCGGCCTGGTCCGGGGTCAGCGCCCACGGCTTCCCAGCAGGCTCCTGTGGGACCCAAATGCCCGCGGCCACCGGTGATGCTGAAACAGGCGCGGCTGAGGACACCAGCACGCCACGGTCTTGTTTCTTCGGGGTATAAATAGCCTTCCTGCATTTACAAATTTTTCTTCCTGATAAGGACTTCGGCCCGCCTTGGGTCTTCAGAGCGTCTCCCTCCCTCTCTCTCCGTCTGTCGTTTTCTCCTCCCCGCTTATCGCTCCGTTAGAAGGGGAGGGGCCTGCTGGGGCTTCCACAGCTCTTCCTGGAAGAGGTGACCACAGCCCAGGGCCCCCCTCAGAGCACCCCGGTGCCCGGTAGCTTTGGCAGAGCAGGGAGGGGCATGGCTGTGGAGGGCTTGGGGGCTCAGGCACACCTCCCATTTCCCAGAGTCCAGGGAAGGGCCTGAAGCCCCCATGTGGCCCTGATGCGGGGCCTCCTGGCGATGACACACTCCAGGCCCTTGGAGGGCAGGGGCCCCGTTCACGCCGGGGGGGACGCTAGCTCTAACCCACCACTTTCCTCGTCCACGCACCGCCCGTCCGGTTTTCGTGGCAGGTCAGCCCTGCTTGGAGACGATGTTGCTTTAAGAGGACACACTTCTGTGAACTGCATCCTGCATTTATCTCTGTCTTCAGTAATGATGCCTGAGAGCTCTCTGCTTGGACACGGCAGTCACGTCTCTTCATATTAGACGTGAAGATGGTGTGAGCATTCATGAGTCTTCTTTCACAGAGGGTTTTCTGTGTCACCTGAGGTCATCTCGTGCCTCCCGGCGGTCTGTGTGCAAACCTTTGGGAACCTGTCCCGGAGGCCTGTGTGGGCTCACGCTCTTCGGACCCCCGAGCTCATGGCCCATGAAGCCACCTGTCCTGTGGGGCTCCTCGTCAGCACCCAGCCCAGTCCCACCCTTGGAATCCCGAGCTGCTACTTCATCATGCGCTGCTCTGGTCACAGCTGACAAGGCTGTGAACGGCTGCTGGCCGCGCTGTCTGACCCTCCTGCCCTCCCCTGTGCAAGATGCCTGTGCAGTAGGCACTGAGCCCGGCTGGGCCAGCTGTCTGCCACCCCTCTCTCCATCCCCCTTCTACCCACCCACTCCCCTGTCCTTCCATCATCTGCCTTTCCCAGTTTTCCATCCATCCATCCATCATCCATCCATTTATCATCCATTACCATCCATCCATCATCTATCCATCATCCATCTATCATCCATCCATCATCCATCCATCATCCATCCATCCATCCATCCATCCATCATCCATCCATCTATATCCATCCATCCATCCACCATCCATCATCCATCCATTTATCATCCATCATCCATCCATCATTCATCCATCATTCATCCATTATCTATCCATCACCTATCTATCCATCATCTATTATCTTTTATCCATCATCTATCTATCTACCTACCTACCTACCTATCATTATCCATCTATCCATCCATCCATCCATCCATCCATCCATCCATCCATCATCCATCCATCATCTATCTATCCATTATCTATCTATCTATCTACCTATCATCTATTATCTTTTATCCATCATCTATCGATCTACCTACCTACCTACCTATCATTATCCATCTATCCATCATCCATCCATCTATCCATCCATCCATCCATCCATCCATCATCCATCCATCCATCCATCATTCATCCATTATCCATCCATCCATCCATCCATCCATCATCCATCCATCATCTATCTATCCATTATCTATCTATCTATCTATCTACCTATCATCTATTATCTTTTATCTATCATCTATCTACCTACCTACCTACCTATCATTATCTATCTATCCATCTATCCATCTATCCATCCATCATCCATCCATCCATCATCCATCCATCATCCATCTATCTATCTATCTATCTATCTATCTATCATCTATTATTTTTTATCTATCATCTATCTACCTACCTACCTATCTATCATCTATTATCTTTTATCTATCATCTATCTACCTACCTACCTACCTATCATTATCTATCTATCCAACTATCTTCTATTTATCTACCCACTCATCAACTCACTCACTAGTCCTTGCTTCCCTCCTTCCTTCCCTATCTATCATCTACCTACTTATCTATTTTTATCTATCAATCATCAATCTACTTATCTATCTATATCTATCAATCATCTACCTACTTATCTATATCTATCTACCTATCATCTATCTACTTATCTATCTATCATCTATCTACTTATCTGTATCTATGTATCTGCCATATCTGTCATCCATGTATCTACCTTTGTATCACCTCTCTAATGTGTATGTATGTCTATCATGTATGTATGCATGTATCATCTTTACATATATGTTTATCATTTATGCGTGTGTGTGTCTATATTATGTATTTTCTCTCCCTTCGCCTTTCTTTCATTCTACTTGATGAGCCAGGCTCTGCTTTAGACCCTGTGACTACAGCAGAGAACGGAGCAGGTCCTCGTCCTTAGGTATCCAGCATTCTAGTTGGAGGAGGCAGCAAACTAACAAACAGCAAGGAGACGAGGGAACCAGGAAGCTCTGGGGGGACGTCCGCCACACAGGGTATTAAGAGGGGGAGCTGTGAGGCAGGCAGCCCGGCCTGGCCGACTCAGCGATGCGGGCAGCCCTCCGGGGAGGTCGGCCCTGCCGGGACCCTGGGTGGTCCTGGACTCTGGCCACGCCCCAGGCAGCTGGACCCCGAGCGTGTCCTGGGCCCCGCCCCAGACCTCCTCAGTCAGGAGCGCGTTAAAGGGGCTCGTCTGCGTATCTCCCGGGACACCCCCGGCTCCCTCGGCCGTGGGCCCGGCTGCGGCATGGGGGCCGTGCGAGGGTGGGAGCTGCAGGAGACCCCACCTCGATGTTCTCTCAGGCCGTCAGTAAACATGGCTTCCCCAGTCAGAGGGTATTTAATTAGCATTAAACGCCTTTATTGCATGTAAGTTAGACGCTCGCCTGAGACACTTCATGTGAGAAGGAGCCTAGCACTCAAGATTAGAAGGAACTAATGTCGGCCAGAACCTCGTCGCGGTGCCCTCCCTGCCAGCCCTCCCACCCCGCAGGGGGATGTCACAGCCCGGCCCCCAGGCCCCCAGCATGAGGGGGTGACTGAGGGGCTTTCAGGGGCTCGGGCTCCCTAACCTGGAAAGGGGGGTGCAGCCCCTAGGGAGTGGGGATCGGGAAAACCTTGTCAAAGTTGGAGCCACCATTTCGCTCTTCAGCTGGGTTTTCTCTCTGCACCTCAAAGCCATCGAGGCTGGCCCTGGCTCGGGGCCGTCACACCGTCCAGTGTCCTGCAGGGAGTGACAGCTGCATGTGGCTGCCTCCCATCGGGCTGGTCTCACCTGGCACCTTTGTCTCCCTTCCTCTGTCCTTCCCAGCATTGGCTCTCCCCAGGCTGATGGTCGGTGACTGTCCCTCTGCCACCAGCGGCCTGTGTCCAGTTCTCTGGCCGCAGGCCTGGTCTCCTGACCTGGACGTGCAGCCGCTCAAGGGCAGTCTCTGTCCCACCGTCCTACCTCTGTGCCTCCAGATTCATAGACTCTCCCGATGACGGCGGGAGGGGCTGTGTCCTTCCTGGCCGTCCACTAAGGGGGGCTTGGCTCACGGCCGGCTGAGTGTGGAGGGGGGCCCTGGGGCGGGAGGCCACGTTCTTCCCACCCACCCGCCCGCGGCCCTCGGGGAAGCCCCTGCTGCCTGGGTCCTGCTTTCCCCTGAGCAGCAGCCTCCGAATGGCGGAGACTGAGGCTTTGGGCTCAGACGCTGTGGTCAGCACTGGAGACCGGGAGGCCTGGCGGTGGCCGGTGGGGTCTGGTGTCGCTAGGCCTTTGGCTTTTCCAACAGAAAGCAGCAGTCTGGGTTTTCATGTGGAAGTCTGCGTGACAGTGTGACAACGTTTTCTTGAGACGGAACACGTGTGTGGGCTGAACTGGGCCCAGCTCTGGGGCGATTCAGGGGATCCAGGATCGGGGCCTGGGGGTGCTGCCTCCCCAGCAGCTCACCCTGTTGGCTACAGGGAGTCGTGTGGTGAGGTTTGGAGGACTCAACCCCACTGTGCACGAGTGGGCCCCGACCTGGCTCTGGGGCCTCCGGAAACCGCATTTCCCCCGTCAGCGGGTCTGCGTCCACCTGTAAGGAGCGGCGGTGATTCCTAAGCCAGTCGCCTAGTCGGGGAAAGGCAGCGGACTTCTCGGGGAGCTCCCCACCCCTCTCCTGCCCACGGTCCCCACACCATCCGTCCTTCCATGCCGCCGCTCGTGGGCGCGGCGTGGCGGCCCCGGGATGCCCCCTTGTCCCGCTTCCTGACGTCACTGCCTTGTTGCCGCGAAGTTTCATCAGTTTCGGCTTCGAGAGCACAGGGTTAAATTGTCCACGGAGTTTCCCCGAGTTCAAGTGGGATGAAGATCGTCAAGCACACGTGCACGTGGCGGGACCACGTACTTAGTATGAAGCTGTTACTTCTGTCCACTAGACAACGGGTCCCTCACGGATCCCTTTCAGACATCTCTGATGGCCCGAGTGGTACCCGGGGCCCTGCATTTCATTTTGCCAATGGAATGTGAACTCACACTAAACGGAGAGTCAGACCGACCTGTGTCCCGTGGAATCCGGCCCCCACCTTCGGCTCCACGGTCCCGGGGTGCAGGGTTTTGACTGGTTGCTGCTTTGACCTGCTAAATAAACACTGTAGGAAGGAAGAGGGACTATCCTCTCCCAAATGACAGAGGGATGCATCGTGGTGTGTTTTCTCCCGGGATTGTAAAAGTAGGCTCCCCGTGAAAATGCGCGTGTGCGTCGCGTTTTTAGGAGGAAGCCCATGCAGGGGTTTCTTCGGCGGCTGCAGGCCCAACAAAGTGGCTCTGGTCTTGGGTGAAAGAAAAACACAGCGATAGGCTGAGCTGCTATTATGGGAAGTTTATTATTATTGGTGAGCGAGCTGGGGGCTTCAGCACAGAGCAGTGGGATCATTTAACTAGCTCCTGGATCCAATTAAAAAGGATCTATGTGGTGTCGGCCGGGGGGGACGGCCGCCGAGGAGGGAGCACCGTCGTGGGCGACCACACACCTGCGGCATCCTCCTGGGAGGCACGCCGACACCCTCTGGTTCCTGCGTGGGGGACAGGGACACTGCCGTTATCTGAGGCCACCAGCGGAACGCGTTAGAGGGCAGCTTTGCTCGTTCAGTGACTTGGCTGTTGGGAAGGATTCCTGTGCTTGGGTGACAGTGTGGCTCTGATGAGTGAGGCGCTATACGTTTTAGGGGAGACATTTCTAAGTTAATTTATGACGGGCTGCGTGGCGCCCGGGCTGGGGGTTCCGTACTCGCTCTCCTGTCGGTAAAGGTGCCTCTGGGGAGACCTGACACGGAGCTCCAGGGTGTTCTTGCTGCTTGGGGAGCCAAGCGCCGCCACTTGAATGAGGATTATGAAAAAAAAAAGTAACAAAAAAAAGCTTTAAATATGGCTTTTCATTTCATCATTATTACATCAATCATCGATATCAGTACTTAAGCGCAACCTGATAATGTAGCCAGTAGGTGAAACAGCTATTAAAAAGTGTAAAAAAATGATTAATCAGGTGCGGGGGGGGGGGGCGGGGGATAACGCTCTCCCATTATTTAACGGCAAGTACATAGTTTAGAAAGTGTTTGTTTTTAATAATCGACTGTAATATTCGTTTGCAAAAACGTAATTGCTTCTTAATTTTGCAGCTCCGCTCCTTTGTGCTGGGCACCAGGGTAGTGCGTCTCTGTAGTTATTGTTCGCCGTGCTCCGTGTAAAAAATCACGTTCATTTCAAGAAGCTGTTATGGTATTGATTCTGGTAAAGACTTCCATTAACTGACCAATCTAAATCTCATAAGTGATGTCAGGGTCCGCGTGCATTTGCTTGGTTCCAGCATTCAGCCATTCTGTGAGAATGCGGGCAGTGTCTGGATGTGGCTGTTAAATTATTTCTAAATACCGAACCAGCACAGCTTAGCAGTTCTGCAGTTTGAGACTGACACAGAAATGACAATCTGCCACCTCTTTGTCTTTTAAATATGAACGCTGTATGGGGACAGTATTTTTGGAGGAAAAACCTGTGGCACGAGAGGATAAGTGACATAAACAAAGGCAGCTGGGCCTCGTGAAATAATGGAACAATAAGGCCCTCGCAGCCGCCCTCATCGCTCCAGTATGTTAATTAGCATTCTGTTGTGGCCGCGGCACCGAAAACATGTCATCTGCACGGGAGTACAGTACAGCTGTGAGCACACATTCCTTTTTGTGAGTCCCTGGAGTTGGCCTTGCCACTGGCATATGCGTTTGGGCCAAAAGTCAAGCCATTGCCACCAAAATAGCGCACGAGAGCCGCAGAATGTCATTTGTCTCTTCTTGTTCCTTGTCCCCGTCAGGGCCACACGCTAGCCTGAGATGTCACCCAGCACCCGCGCATCTGCTTCTCGGCTCTGTTTTTCCGGGGGGGTCGGGGAGGGGGGAGCCAGCAAGCAGGCGGATTTAAACGGCAAGTGTTCCCAAACGGGTCAAGTCAAAAATCCATCCTTTCTCTTTGTGTTGCCTAAAAATATATGTATTTTTAAAAGTGTACGGATTCATCCATGTCGGGGACCCGGAATCTCCTGCCGGCTTCCCTGCAGGGTGGGAGGGGCGGCTGCTTTAAGGACAAGGATGTCAGCAAACTTCACCCCTGTTCACCATCTGTGTTCTGAGATGCTCACAGCCCCTCATGCATGGAGCACACAGCTGGGAGGTTTCGCTCTTCCCGTCTCAGGGCTGAAGACTCTGAGGCTGGCACGGGGTCTGGAGGCGGCCCAGTCCCCTGTGTGCGGCCCGAGCACCTGGGCACTGGGTGCTTGTGGGGGACAAGGGTCCCCACGGGTGAGCAGGCCCTGGAAAGCGCCCCCATCGGCCATGGCGCTGTCCGCGTGTGCTGGCGGGTGCTGCCCTGGCACGGCTGGGCGTTCTCCCTGATGCCAGCTTCAGAGACAGGCGGCGAAGGCGGTTCCAGCCTCGTTGTCACGGGAGCTACTGGCCCAAACCTGCTTGGATTTCTACCTGATGGAGTTTGGCTTGAGGAGTCAGAATGATTCCGCTTCGATTGCTGCCGTTCTCAAAGTCACTCAGCTGTGTGTGTGTGTGTATGTGGCCTCACTAGCACAGGACGTCACACACACACGCTCACACACACGTACCCCACACATGACATATCCCTTTGCAAAATAATTTTTGAATCAATAAGGACATTTTCTAGCACTTGAGACGTACTGTACATTCAGACAGGGACGATCCAGTTAAAACTTCTCTTCTAGTTCAGCTTAATGCTATCCATCCTGCCACCATCTGATCGGATTACATCAAAAGAAATTTCTAAACAGCAGAAATCACCACCAAAAAACCCCACCCAGCTCCCAAGTATCGTTCAGATGCTTTGGGCCAAGCTTCTCACCTCCTTCTGAAAAATAAAAACATAAGAGAGCGAATGCTTCGTTTCAGACTTTTCCTTTCGTCTGCCTCAGACCCGGTGAAAAAATTACCGGGCACCCCACACGGCAGAGGTGGCACGTGGGTCGCCTGCTGGCCCAGGGGAATTCTGCTTCTGGACCCTGGAGGAATCCGGGGTCTGGTGTCCGGCCACGCCCGCCCGTGCCCACCTGGGAGCCGAGGGGCTGCGAGGGTGTCACCCTCGCTTTTCCCCTTTCGATTCCCGCAGAGCAGGCCTCGGCCATTTGCCTGCCTGGACCCGGAGACCCAGGCCCCGCCGCCCCCTCGGGAGCAACCTGGGTGCCCGGGGGAGGTGAGACCGGGTTCACCCTGAGATCTCAGGCCTGTTGTTTCTCTTCTCCTAGAAACACACTCCCCGCACCCCTCCTGGGTCCATGGCTCTTTACATATTGAAATGCCTGGAAAAACAAAACAGGAAACTACAAGGCAGGCCGTGGAACGATAAGAACAACAAAAATGTGGGCATCTTTTAGAACACGTCTTCCTCGTGGTAAAAGTCTATAATTAATAGGAGCATTCTCCTCCAGATGTGGCTATCCTATCATCGAGCCTCCTCAACGCTCCAGAAAGAAAAACGGCTTGGAAGGCAGGCGCCCTCCATGAGAGCACACCTGGGCCCCACAAAGATTGCATTTGGGGACCGCTGTGCTCTGCACAACGCAGAGAAAGACGGAGGCCCGGGAGCAGCTGGAGAGAAAGCCCCGCAAATCTGCATGCAAATAGCAGCACATTGTTAACTTAATCAGATGCCGCGCAAAAGAGGTGCCAGGACCCGGGGAGGCGCGCGCTCACGCGGGGAGAGGCCGGGCCGGGCGCGCATGGGCGGGGAGGCCCCACGCCACGTGCGCCCCGCGGTCACCCAGCGTCCCGAGCGGGGGAGGGGCACGCCCACTGGGAGGAGGCTTCCTTTATCTGCTTTTCATACCCAGGTGTGGGTATGATTTTGCCTGACGCCATCACTCCCATTAAATAATATTTCCGCTGAAATATCCGGGTGCACGAAGATAAGCCGGCCCCAGAGTGAATACAGATGTATTTTTTTCCTTTTCATTAAAAAAAGAAAAAGAAAAGGAGTAGCTCCCCATAGAACTGAAGTGCTGGGGACTGATTGTACCTTAAGAAGTGGAAGACACCTGTTATTTATATTTTACATTAATATTAATGGGATATGTATTTTAAATCTCCTCCATCTTTGCGTGGAGCACCATAAAAAATAAAAAGTAATACTCTTTAATCGCCCACAGCTTAATAGTGCCTTAGTTGTTTACTGCCACGCTACTAATTGCTCTGTACTAATGTGTTTTTCTGTGATATCCAGTAGTGCTAAGAGAACAGAGATGCATAACCAATTAAATATAGTGTTTTTATGTTAAAAATATATGTGCTGAGGCTGGAAAAGGAACAGAAGCCGCCCCGAAGAAAGGCGCCTTGGCAGCGGCGCGGGGCCCAGCAGAAGGCGCCGCGTGGCCTCTTTTGCGCAAAGACAAAGGGGGTCACTTTTTGGCAAGAAAAACAAACCCAAGGAAAACACAACAAACCGAGTGTCTCCTGCTTCTCCGCGCTCCTGCCCGCGCCTCGGGCCGCTTCTCTGCTGCTCCCTGCAGCGACGCGGGTCCCCGGCCCGGGCGCCCAGGCCACGGGCTCCTGGGGCCCTGGGGGCGCAGCGGCCCGCCGCCTGCGTTCGTTGGCGCGGCGCCCGGTGTGGCTGCGGCCGCGCTTCACCTTGCGGAGGGGAGATAATGAGATCAATTAGAGGCGCCGTCTCCGCGCCCAGACAGCTGCTGGCACATAGTCATCAGCGCGGGGCTCCCGCTACCCGCGTGCCCGGCGCCCTCCTTGCTCGCCCCTGAGCCCAGGCTGGGGAGGGTCTTGGCACCTGCGCCCGTGTGCACGGGCACGTGCACGGGGAGGTGGGCGTCCGAGTGTGCACTGAGCGTGCATGCGAGGGCCCAGGCCCCGTGTGCGCTTTGGGAGGCGGCACCCCTCGGGTCTCAGGAAAGGGCACGCGCCCTGGCTGGTGCCCCCTGGGGTGCCCATCAGGCTCCTGGGGCCGCCTCCGTGCAGGAAGGGAAGCCCCCTTGCAGACTAGCTTCCTCTAGGTCTCCAACCTGCATGTGCCCTTGAACGACGCACTTGACCTTGCCGGGATGGGGTCTCTCTGAGCCCCTGGGAGCGTACCCGTCCCACCTTCCTGCTGCAGGGACCTGGCACCGGTGGGCTGTAGCTGGAGGCTTACCCGCCACCTGCCACCCGCCCTGCGCCCTGTGACACCGGATGCTGCCCGCAGCACTCAAGGGCAGGCGGGGCCTGGCCACTCTCACGCTTCCTCCTTAGATCCAGCTCCTGCCCCTGCCTCTCCTCCCCTGCACTGCCCCAGCCGTTGTCCCTTCTGCTGTCAGTGACGTGAAGTGATGGCGTGGAGGGGACGTCTGGGAGAAGCCGCCACTGCCCGCCTTTCTTACGGGAGGAAAGGGTCTGCCTCAGACCCGGTGGAAAATTACCGGGCACCCCACACGGCAGAGGTGGCACGTGGGTCGCCTGCTGGCCCAGGGGAATTCTGCTTCTGGACCCTGGAGGAATCCGGGGTCTGGTGTCCGGCCACGCCCGCCCGTGCCCACCTGGGAGCCGAGGGGCTGCGAGGGTGTCACCCTCGCTTTTCCCCTTTGGATTCCCGCAGAGCAGGCCTCGGCCATTTGCCTGCCTGGACCCGGAGACCCAGGCCCCGCCGCCCCCTCGGGAGCAACCTGGGTGACGGGGTTGTAATGCCCGTGAACAGGGCCTGAGTGGCCTGTCCCCATTCCGACCTCCAGCTAGTGCGAGGTCTGTGCAGTCTCCTCACTGAGCTTCCCCGGGGACTGTGAGTAAAACGTCCCCACCCTGCTGGGCCCAGGCCGGGGCCTCCCTGGTCAGTGTCCCCTGTGCGGGGATCCCCAGGCCAGGACCCGCGGGGAAGCCAGCGTGCCCCCGGTGCCCCGTGGCCTCCTTACAGGGACACGGGGCTTGTTTCTGGGCAAGTCAGTGATGGCCCCTGAGGCCAGCAAAAGGGGGTCCTCGGTGGAGCCCCCCGTGGCTACGCAGGCCATAGATTGTGAAGGGCCTGCTGTGGAGCTGCTGGGTGTGGCAATGGGATGGGGGGAGGGTGGTGCGGGTCTGGAGAGGGTGGGGCCCAGAGGAGGGGCTTTTGAGGAGGCGGGGGAGGGGCCTGGGCTGGGCAGTGGGGGTATAGATGGGGAGGGGCTGGGCAGTGGGGGGTATAGATGGAGCGGGGCT
>PVKE010021696.1:0-26253 GCA_004027555.1 Craseonycteris thonglongyai
TGAAAACTATGAATATGTTTTCCACCTGTCTCCCTCTGCCAATTTCAGTAGATGGCTTGGTTGCTGTTCAAGTCTAGGGCTTTCTTTACACTGACATGAGGTACTTGGTAAAGAGGAAGGACCTAGAGGGAGGAGAGCTGCAGACCAAGGAATGGGATAGGTCTAGAAGGCTTAAGGATGGAGCAGGAAGGGCAGAGGAGCTGGCAGGTGCAATTCCAGCGAGCTATCTAGAGGAGAGGAAAGAAAATTGGGAGGGTCAAGGACGTTGAGTACAATAGCCATGAGTATAATGGGAATGTCTGCCATGTGCCATGCAACGTAATTCCAGTTTGCTGTCTCTTTAAAATACTTCAGTAAGAACATACAAAATTTTAAAGGCATTTAATAATGTATGTGGGTTTCTTTTACTTTTGACAGAAGCACCTAGATCTATTTGATAGAAAGATCCTGATCTACTCAGGTTTGGTACATGTGAAATGCCAGAGTTCATGAAGGGTGTGAGGAAAGAGAGTAAACAAAAGACAAAGATACACAGCCAATTAATGGTGTCAGTAAAACACAAGCAGAATGTGTTCCTTCAGTCTTCAAAGCTTTAAGAAAACTCTATTTGGGAGATATAACCCTAATTTTTCTACACACTTTTTGCTGACAATTTTTCCCCACTAACAAGAAGTGTTATGCAGTGTCTCACTAATCTATTTTAAAACCCCAAAACAAAAGTACCATGAAAATTCTGCACAAAAATCCCAAATCCACAACAAAACAAACAGAAATGTGCATGTTGCTATCTCTAGGTCCTTTAGAAGCTGTCAGTGTTCATTATAAAATATTAGATGACAGTAAATATTAGCAGAATTTCCTTCTCTTTTTCCAGTGGAGTTAGGGACTAAAGGGGCCACAGGAACTCTGTTTCATTGATGTAAATGGCTCATTCTGGCCTAAGTAAATGCCTACATAATTGAATTTATCTGTATCATCTGTTTGGAAGAAAAAAAATCTGTTAACAGGCCACAAATCTCTATTCTAAAACTTAATGTTGCATATTTAAAATAGTGTTATATTACAAAAATTAGGTCTCTCTGGGATTAAAGAATTATAGAAATACAAGTAAACCCAAGAGAGAGACAGAGAAAGACTAAGAAATAATTCTTAAAATAGCTATCATGATTCTTTTGATTCATCTTACTCACCAGGGAATTTTTTCCTAGTTAACCCTAATTTTGCCCTGATCTGGAGGCACTAAAGTCTGACTCAGCTGTACTTTAGTTGTATCATATGTTAATAGTAATATTCAATGTAATAGAATATGTCCCATACACAGGCAGCTGAACTTGCCTTTTCTCTTATTCATTAAGCTCATCTGCTACCAGATTCTAACTTTACAAATCCAGAACTTTCAGTATCTCTTGCCAAAGGAATTCATATACACAGCAATCTGCCTAGCAGTTCCTCTATAGAATATGTCTACACAATACCCTCTGTTCACTTTAAAACCTGTTACTCTGGAAATTGAAGGTCTTCTGAATCATTATGAAGATATCTGCTGAATATCTCTTTTAGGAACTTCTAGAAAAGCTTCATGATGGCCTGTCATTTTCAACTGGATGAGCCGAGAGAGTACATACACACACACACTGTTTCCTCAGGATTCAATATTATTATAGCTAAAACCACTGTAACCTCCTCCCCCATTCCTTCTATCCAACTGACTTTAAGTCTTCTGACCATCATCTCCGTCAATCTCTCACTCAAATTTAAAATCCTCTACTCATCTAGAAAATGGAGAAGCACAGTCAGGCCTATGTTTCTTTACTGGACTAAAAAAAAAAACAAAAACATTTGATGAAGTAGGCTTGTCTGTTTTTCATTCTACTTAGCACAGGTGAAAAAAATCATGATTGTATTATTTCTTTTCATGTGCCCTATTTATCTTTGAAAAACAAAGACAAACTTTAGCTTTATCCAAGCTTTACCTACTCAGCCACGTACTTCCCAGGATCCCTCATCAAGGAAACAATTGCATTGAGTAAAAGATTAAAGTTAGTGCTAGAAACAAGAAAAGGCAAAAGTAAGTGCAAACCAAATGAACAGTTCCAGATAAGGTATATTAGGGACTAGAGGAGGTCATTAGAAATGAAAGGGGTTCAAAGCCAAACAAATCTTAGGTACACAGAGACCATGCAATGCTCCAAAGCCAGATGAGTGTGATGTGAGCCACTAAGTTTCCGTCTCGTTTTGGTTGTCTAGAAGCTATGAACTACATATTTATTGTTGACTCACCATAAATACCGCTGTAGGATTTCCCTTCCCAGATGGGTGGGTATGTGGTGGTGGCCACTCATGGAAACTGCTATGGGCCTGGAGGGCCTGAACTGAGCACGGAGAGGTGAAATTTCATGTTCATGGTTGCAAGTCAAAAGGCAAAGATAATGTTGTTCGGGGTTGTGATATGAGTACCAGGCACCAAAATGTAATGGTATAAATATGGAATGAAAACACCCTATTTACAGAGCAAGGCAAAGCAAGTGGAAGAGCTGTGAGTCATTAAGACTTCTATGTGATGCTGGTAACCTCTAGTATGAGTAGTCTGGTCTGGAATCATGCTAAGGTGCTAAGAATGCTAAGGTATTACAGCAAGTCCTCAGTTCTGAGACACTAATTTTCATCTGCCTTACATGGGATGTTTGGTCATCTATGCCATGCTCTACGAGAAAGCAAGGGCAACTTCTGTGCCCATGGTTGCCACTCACAGCACCTGGCAGCTCTTGCTGGCTCTCACATGGTGCATGTGCTAGGCCTTGTTCACCTACTGCTTGAGTGATTCTTCCCTTCTAGTGACAAGCTTCCTGGGGGTTCCAATATTTCTGTTTTTCCATAACTTTTCAAAATCTTTTACTATTGACATTATCAAAAAGTCAGTATTTTTGGCTTAAGTAGTATACTTGACTGTCCCCAAATAAGTTTTGTCAGTCTTCCTCTCCCCTATCCATTTATGGATATCTCTAGAGACATATTTGCAGTTACCTTTAACCTAAAGTCACATAAAGACTACTGGGCCCTACGATTAATATTTATGGCTGATGGGAATGTGAGATGCTCTAAACCTAGAGTTTAGAGATTGTGAAGCCATGATCAGGGCAACTCTACTTTGGACTAAATAAGGTCATTAGTGATCAGTGAAGTGATAACAAATATCTGCATCATGTTTTATATTTTATGAAATATGAAATATTTTTATAATACTCATTATGTCATTGGAACCACAAAATAAACTAAAGTACTAGAGAAGAAATTCTTGTTATTTTCTCTTTAAAGATGGTAAAATTGAGACTGATAGATTACAGGACTTGCTCAGCATCAACAAGTTTTAACTGTCAGAACAGTGACTCAGGACAGGACATGCGACGCCAAGTCAAATATTTAATCTACCATTATATGGTGGTGGCCTTTTCCTGTCTTGAGCCTACATGAAAGTCTCAAATGAAAGGGCTCTAACTATTCTCTGGTGTAACTATTTTCTGGCATAACTAAGCAGTGGAATGTCACTACTGATGTTTTCAGTCTTGCATCTTTATAGTTGTTTCACAACTGCCTGGTCTTCATATCTCCTAAATGCTTTTCATATACAGTAAATGTTGGAGACAGTGGCTGGTCACTGTTATTTCACTCCTTACTGATTTGATGGAAAATGTACAAGTGGCCTGTGCATACTCCATTCAGACATCATTTTAAAGCAGTGAGGCACTATGAAGCTAGGCATTTAGATGTTATATTCGTTCATTTTTGGCAAGGATGCTACTTTGTCACTTACCCTTTCTTCTTTGGAGCTGATAAAGAAATGGATAATTCTTCTGACTGCTCATTATTGTGACAGAGAGAGATATTATCACTTTTTACAAGAGTCAAAGCTATGGTTATATTGCAGGGACCATGGATAAACTACTTATCCCAGAAGCCCCAAACAGGTTTCTGGGGTTGCCTCCCTTTATGTTTACTTAAGAATGATGCTGGGCCACCCTCTGCTAAAGGCAGGATGAGGAAGCTTTATTTTATATCAGACTTATACACACAGAGTTCAGATTAATTCTAGTTTCTTCCAGTACAAATTAAAATGAAATATATTGGAGTATAGAATGAAGAGGTCTCCACTAATCCCTCTCAATTCCATGTGTGTCCTTTACCTCTCCAAAACAGCTTAGGAAAGAGACACCATTCTTTTTAAATATAGTTCTTTCCAATGGTTAAAAAAAAAAAAAAAGTGTGTGTGGTAGTGGGGGGAGGTGCTTGATGCAGGGATGGTTCAGCGGGTAGAGCTCTCACCTTGCAGCCACTGGGTCTGAGGACTGAGCCCAGCCTTGGCACATGTAGACCCATATGCTAAACTGGGGGCCTCCTGCAAGGGAAGCATACCCCAGTTCAGCATATGGGTCTGAACAGTCAGGACCAGGATTCAATCCTCGGACCTTGGGGCTGCAAAGCGAGCACTCAACCTGCTGAGCCATCCCAGCATCCCCCTCACCACTCTCTTAAACTGAATGTTTTATTTAGGATGTTTTCATCCAAAACTTTTACTTCAGCAGAGCCCATTTTCTCATTCACTCAATACAAACTAATATTTATTGAGCATCTATTGAGTGTCAGGCAGTAAGCAAAGTTCTGCCCTCACAGAATGTATATTCTAACTGAGAGAAAGACAATAAAACAATTTTGTCCAACCTGTGGCCTGTGGCTGCAGCAGCCCAAAGCAATTTTGAATGTGGCCCAACACAAATTTGGAAACTTTCTTAAAATATGAGATTATTTTGCTTTTTTTTTTTAGCTCATCAGCTATCATTAGTGTTAGTATATTTTATGTGTGACCCAGGACAATTCTTTTTCTTCCAATGTGGCCCACAGGAGCCAAAAGGTTGGACACACCTGCAATAAAACAGTGAATTTTGCATCCATTTTGTACCTTTGGTTCTCATCTCTTGTTTTCTACTTGCTAACGTCTTCCCTGTCTTGATATTAATCCAAATAGATGGTTCATGGTCAATGGCTTTTATATTAGACTCTTCTCTACACCACTATGCACATGTGTTATGTGAGATTATTTTTACATATTTAAAATAATACTTCACAAGTCTATGTCTGAGATAAACAACTTTTATCCCATCCTTACAAAATTCAAATACTTTGATATCCATAAGTTTCTGTCTCCAGGTGAAATGAGGGCAAGATCTTAAGTCAGGGGATCCAAATTCAATTTCTGACTCTGTCTTACTAGCTGTGAACCTCAGGCCAGGTATTTAACCTCTTTAGGTCTCAATGCTCTTCTCGTTTGTGAATTGAGAACAAAAATACAAAAATCAAAGTTTTAATAAGAATATACAACATATACCAAGCCAAGGTCACACATAAGACCCGTGGCCATGAGTGAACTGGCCTTAGAATTAAGACCACCCTCCTTTAGCCTTGTTACCTCCATCATCAAAGACAAAGACAGATCTCCAGAAACCCCCTCTCTTCACCACCAAACTCATGCTCTCACCACCATTGTCTTGATAACTATTTCATTTTTTTATTACCTCCAGTTATGTCAGCCATGACAGAACCCCCCCGACTCCTTCTCATCTCTCACACTCTTCCACCTCCCTTCCACCTGCCCTGAAACCCTTGCACTGGGCCTTCTGAAATTCATAATGATTATTTGCAAAATCTTCTTGTATTAGTTATCAGTAGGTTTGCTGCATAACATATAACTCTACAAATTAGTGGCTTAAAACAGAAACAACTACTTATAAGATAGCATAGTTTGGGCAGATTGGAAATTAGGTAATGACCTGGTTAGACAGATTGGGTTTGGTCTATCTCATGAGGTTGCAGTCAGATGTCAGCTGGAGCTACAGTCATTCGAAGTTTGACTGAGAAGTAAAGATCTACTATAATACTTCCAATGTTGCTTATTCACATGCTGGCGAGTTGGTGCTAGTTTCTGGAGAGGTAGCTTCTCTTCTTCTCTACAAGAACCTCTTGTAGAGGCCTGCTTGAGTGTCCTCATGGCCTGGTAGCTGGATTCACCAAAACTTGGTGATGTAAGAGAGAAAGACGGAAGCTGCAGTGCCTTTCATAACCTTGCCTCAGAAATTACATCATCACTTCTGCCATGTTCTATTGGTCACATGGCTCAGCCTGATTCAGTAAAGGAGGGGACTAAAAAGAAAATACCAGGAGCTGAGCATCACTGGGTATCATTTTGGTGGCTTCCTACCACAGAAACCATTCTCTAAACACTTCCTTTATATTTTGCTCTCATCAAAACCTAACTCCCCTAAGAACACTCCATCAGTCTCCCAATTGGGGATTGCTTTTCCTTTGTAGCCTCAGATCTTTGAGCCTGGAAATGAGGAGGTGACATCCTTGTTCCACATTGCTTTCAGACACTTCTTCCCTCCTCCTGAAAAATGCCAGCTTGAATCTCACGTCATTCTATATCACATAGTAGTGATGCCTCTGCTATCTCCTTCATTTCTCTACATTCTAGCTTCTGGCTCATAGTTTTAATCTCCAATGCTACTCTTGCCTTCATTCCTAAAGCTATGGACACACAAGTAAACCATCATGCCCCTACCCTGGCCTCTCAGCTTCTTGAACTTGTCCATTGATCATGACAACCACGCTTCCATAGCTCTAATCCTATGGTCATGGCTCTGAACTGTGTTGTTAACAATAAAACTTATCCTTCTTAATGCTGAATTCATGCTTTCCACCCTCTGACCACCACCTTCATCATTTCACCTCACTTCTTCTACTACCCTATCCCAAATCATCTTTCAAACTCACTGGAATTTTCAATCCATTGATCTACCACCATCCCACTATTTTTTGCCCCTTAATATTATCATCCCCCTACTTGCCAAGCTTAAATTTTATAACTAATCTTTGTGATTGTTCCCTTACATATAGCCTTGACTCTTTTGCTTCTCTTCAAATTTATCATACTTACTTGGAAGACTAGAATCTTGGTTAAAATCCAACTCTCTGCCTCCACCATGCAACTGAATGTGTCTGAAAAACACAGTCATGCTGAATTATCTCACTTGAAAGTTATAAAATAATCTTCAAATATTCTTTTTTTTAATTTATTGGGGTGACATCAATTGATACCAATTACATTGTTTCCAGGTGTACAATTCTACATTACATTATCTATACATCGCGTTATGTGCTCACCATCCAGAATCAGCTCACTTTCCATCCCCGTGTGTTTGATTCCCCCTCCATACTCCCCCAGACCCATCTCTCCCACCCATGCCACCCCCACCCTCAGGTAACCATTAATCTATTGACTGTGTCCATGAGTCTTTGTTTCTTTGTTCCTTTCATTTTATATTCCACCTATAAGTGAGGTCATGTTTCTTGATTCTTTCATTCTGATTTATTTTGCTTAACAAAATGTTTTCAAGTTCCATCCATGTTGTCACAAATTGCTGTATTTCATCTTTTCTTATCCTCTTAATGCTACCAGGATGTCCCAACTTAATCTCCCAAGACTATTCAGCTTTTCACTTTCTTGGGTAACCTTTTTATACCTACACTTTTCTTAAATACCCTAAACTTCCTTCTGGCTTCACTACCTTACATCACTAAGAAAATTAAAGCAATCATAAGAGAACTTTTACAGACTTCCACACCATATTTACCCACCTACCAGCATCTGTACCCACATCTCTACTTCCCAACCTATTACAATCCATGATTTACCCCAAAGCTACCACTCCACTTAGACACTAAATCCCATCTCATATAACTTGCTGAAGATATCATTCCAGCATTCTCTACTGGATCCTGTCCATTTAAACACAAAAAGCATGCTGGTGTTATGCATAACTTTAAAAAAAAATTCTTAAAAACCAAAAGAGTAACTTCTCTATATTCCACTTACACCCGTGGGTGTCTCATTTGCCCCTCCTCTTTTGAACAAAAACTTTCCAGAAAGTTCTCTACAGCTACTGTCTGTATTTCCTTTCTTGCCATTCTCCATTAAAACTAATTTAGTCAATTTTTGCCTCACTGTTCCACTGAAACAACCTTTAACAACGTGAACAAGGCCCATCATGGTGCCAAATCCAACAGCCCAGCTTTCCCCGCTTGCCTTGTCAGCAGCACTTGGTACAGCTGATTATGCCCTCCTTCTTGGTATATTTTCTTCTCTTGGTTTCCAGGGCATCACATTCCCCTGTTTTCCTCCTATCTCACTAGCTGCGCCTTCTTCTCCTTTTTTTTTTTCTTTAAGGGGTGAAAGGGAAGTTTTTTGAAAAGAAAAATAAAGAAAGTACATTTCCTAAGTCAGACTGAAAGAATCAGGAAACATATGACCTCACTTAGAGGTGGAATATAAAACTGAAAGTATCAAAGACACAGAGTCCTATGGACACACTCAATAGCTTGGTGATTGCCTGAGGGAAGGGTAGGAGTGGGGAAGGAGAGTGGGAAGGGAGGCGGAGAGGGCACCAGCATTATGGACACACTCAGTCGTTTGGTGGTTATCTGGAGAGGGGAGAGGAGGGGGGAGGGAGACTTGTGGGAGGAGGTGGGAGTGGGCACCAGATATATGGTGATGGAAGAAAAGCCAATTCTGGGTGGTGGGCACATAATGCGATGCATGGGTGATGTGATATGGACTTGTACATCCACAAACTATCTAATTGTTAGCAACCAATGTCACCCCATTAAATTTAACAATAAAAATATATTTTAAAAAAAAAGAAGAAGAAGAAAGTACATTTCCAAGAGCTGGAAGTGGGCCTCAAACAAGAAGAGGAGGCACAAAAGGCAGATTACAAGGGGTTGAGCAGTCTTCATTGCCTTTTCTTGGGATGCCCCTTCTTAATGTTCCTTGTTGGACCTTCCTCTTCCCTCTGATTCTTTAATGTTGCAATGCCCCAGGAATCAGTTTTTGATTTTGCTTTTTTCTCTAACTACACTGATTCTCTTTGTCCTCGTGCCAGTATTATAGCTTTAAACACCACCAGATACTGCTCACCTCCAAATGTGTATCTCTAACTCAGAAATCACTCACAAGTTCCAGACTTATGTCCTTGGACATAAAATAAACATCTTAAACACCACATGCTCAAATCTGAACTCCTGATCTTATTGCCAAAACATGCTCTGCTCTCAGCCTTCTCCATCTCATTGATAGAAGCCCCACCTTCCTGTTCAGCAGATGAAAAAAACTTGGATTCCTCCTTGGCTTTCTCTTTCTTTCACAGTCCACATCCAGTGCAATCACAAATCTTGCTGGCTGTAAGAGATTCAGAATCAAAATGCTTTCCACTACCTTCTCCGCTTCCACCTAGTCTAACCCGTCGTCTCTCCTGGCTATTGCAGTAGCTTCTTAACAGCTCTCTCACTATCCCCATCCCCTGTATATTCTACAAGTCACTCTCAAGCATAACAGCCAGAGGGAGCCTTTTAAAACACTTTTGGTACTGACTACTGATCTATCCCAAATCTAGAACTTTGTGTAATGTATTCAATAAATCAATAAACACTGTCTTCCAAGAATTTACAACCCAGAGCTTATAGGTATAGGTGCTATAGCTAATTAGTAGTAGAGCTCAAATTTGCACTCAGACATGAATACAAAATCAGTGACATTTCCATTATATTGCCCTACCTTCCACGTAAGAACAATCCTTTCTCAAACTCAAAATACCAATACTATTTACTAAACTTTGACAAACTTAGTAAGAATAAATATATTATTTTAATTAAATAGTTGATTATTAGGACTGGTAAACATTTTTCATGGTTCTTTGCTGAATTAACTGCATTTTGTACCTCCAAAACTTCTGTTTGTGGCTAAGAATTATTGCTTTCTTAGAGCTCCTTATTTTTCTTTACTACCATTACCAACACAACAGATGATTTTCTTTTATAGACCATTTTACATGAAGAAACAAAGTTTTTATTACTCTAGAAGAGTTTGTGTGAATGCTAATGAGTATAGAACAACACTGCCAAGTTGAAAATTAGAGGCTGTGCTGGATCATCCCTACTTCTGAGTCATTCCAGCACATCAGTATTGCAAAGCCTGTAACCAAAATTTGTTCCTCAGCAAAACAGAAAATTGCTACATGTTAAGTTGCTTAAAAATAGTCAAAAGCACAAATGTTTAAGCCTTGAATCCCAGTAACGTACTGTAATTAGATTCAATCATTACAACAGACACTATGAAGTAGAGGGATAGGACACAGGTGAAGAAAAGGATGGAAATCCAAATACCGTAGCTGGGAGCTCAGTATTTAGTTAGAACTTTGCTTTGGGCAACTCTTTACTCTTCCAGGTGGTGGCAGTAAAAAGGTAGCAAAAGCAACAATAAACTGTCAAAGTAGTAAAAATTTCTGATGGTTACAACTACGACTCTTACAAATATGAAGTATGTCAAAATTTACATACCTCATTAAGAAAGGCAACAGAGGATAATAAAGCTGGTTCAAAGAGCATTTACAGAACTGTGATGTTATAGAAACTGAAGGAAGAATGTTGGAATAAGGTTACTGGTTAAATAAAAAACTGGTGGATATTCTACAAAGCAATGAAACCATAACCTTAGAGGTTGTATTTTCTATTAAACAGAAGTCATTTGCATATCTACCAGACAAAACTCAAGCCAGGTCTGGACTGGAAGGAGTGTAGCTTATGCTTGGAAGCCACAGTTGTGAAGAGCATCCAACACAACATTGTCATGCAAAAGTAGCACCCATTTCATTTTCTTCTTTTCTTCTTCACAGATTCTTTTAACCATTTCAGCAAACTAGACTAGTACCCTCCAGTTATTGTGACACCCTTATAACCCACCCCCCGCAAAAATAAAAAACAGTAGCCATGATTTTTGCAGCCATTTTTGACACCTTGACTTCTTAGAGGGTGATGTGCCCTTTCCATGCCTCCTCATGGACTCCTGCTTTGACTCAAGATCATAATGATGAACCCAACTTTCATCTCCAGTGACAATCCAGTTTAAAACTTTACCTTGTTTGTCTCCGCAGAGGTTCAGAAACTGTCATGAACACTCAATATGCTGTTGTTTTAGAAGCAGTGTGAGCATTCTCGGGACCTATCTTGCACCCGCTTTTAACATCCTTAGATGCTGATGGAGTGTACTCAGATTGGTTGTAAGTGATACTGCAGCCATTTCTTCAAGCTGCTCTTTATTCCATCTAGCATCTTCCACTACAAGTTTTCAGCTCTTTTGATAATGTCTGAGGAAGTGGCCTCAACAGGCATCCTGGACCAAAGTCATCTTCAATCGACTCTCTGCCTTGCTTGAAAAGGCTATGCCACTTGTAAAACATAGATTTCCCAGGACAGTAGTCTTCATAAATTGCTAGTATCAATTCCAAAATGGTTTGAGGTGATCTCCCTTATTTTGTGAGGAATTTAATAATGGCACAAAATTCCATTTTATCTATACTTGGGGTTTTCTTTATGTTTAATGTGCTTCTTAAGCAATATCTGAAAGGACACAAATTTAAGTAGGCTGAAATTTGGATATTTGCTAATAATAAGTCACACAAACTGTGTACACTAGAACTCTCACCTCTCCAATAACTCCCCCAGCTTTATTATCCTCTGTATTTTTTGACCACCCCTCATTATATTTCAAAGAATATTTATTTCCAAAAGAATTAAGCAATCCTTCAGTGTTAGATAATGTTGTGATATGACACTTAAAGAGCACACAGCCACCCCTTTGCTGTATTTCTAATTTTTTGATAATTTTTTAAAACAGAATTTAAGTCAGAAAGCCTTCTCTTTGGAGAAACACTCTGCTCCATTGCATTAAAAATGTGTCTGGTCTGTTTTAAGAGAGAAAGCCCTCCAGTTCCAAAGTCTAAAAAAATTCCCTTCAGACCACAGCCTATTTTAGCATACATATTTTGTTTGAATAATGTATTTCATAAATAAGAACAGAATTAATAATGCATTTCTCTCATAAACAAGAACATAATTAGTGACTGAATGAATTGCATTATTTCAGCTTGACCTACAAACTGAAACAATGCAGTCTCTATAGTCAAAGAATCTATCAATTGTACTTTAGAAATGAAAAGCACCTTAGTGAGGCATCTTGGAGTCAAATGGTGTCCAGAAAGGTGAAGCAATATGCCCAAGGTCCCATAGTGAGAAACTTACAATGAAAGCAGAAAAATATCTGGGACTGTAACAGCTATAGAAATTCCAAATTCCTGTGGTTGATCTATCGATGACTGTGGTCTTTAGTCTTCAAGTCCTGCTGCTATGCCAGAAAACAGGCTTTATAGTCAAGAGCTCACATTCAAGGACGGTGAGGACTTTTGGACAATTAGTCATTTTCTCCAGTAAGATGCACAATGAAAGAAACAGGTTAATTCAACCGCAGGAAAAAAGAAAAGATTAAAGCTCAGACAAAGCACCATTTAAATTGCCTTGTCAAATTATTTCATCTTTTATAACTTGATTTTCTTCTTTTCTAATTTTCTCTTCTAAGTCTTTTTTTTTTTTTCCAGAGAGAAATCTGTCTCCTTGATACACATTTTCATTTTAGAAAGTAAGGCTGTATTGCTAAAATAGTCAGGTTTTAGAAAAGATAGAGTATGTTGTGAAACCAAAAATAAACAAGGAAATTTGACTACTGAATAACCTTGATGGCAGATTAGACTGCATGGCATTTCTCATATTCTTTGCAATTCTCCTTATCAACAAATTGAGTTTCAAATACAGAATAGGCTGATAGTGTTGAAAAAGACTTTTGTTACTTACTATAAAGTATTTATGTCAGTCATGGTAATTATGCTTGAGCAATAGCAGTCTTTCATCATGAATTTGTGAAATATTGATTCTTCCACTCTCAAAACTCTTCACCTAAAATGAGGGATTTAGCAATGGAATGTGAAGCTCAATGAATGTTCAAAATGCGTTGCTAATTGCCACCCTGATTCTGCAATGCCTAAAATTTCTCTCAATGATAGGCTTCACACAATTCTAAGTTAATTCAGATCTAAATTAATTTAAAATATATTTGCATTGCCACATGACACTTTTACATTGATGGAGACAGAAAAACTGATCATAAAAATATGATAACCCAATTGGAAAGTCAAAATTCTATAAGTTCTAGAAGTAGTTATAATATCAAAAATACATGTTTTTAGTCATACTTAAAATTTTAACTCCATCTTATCGTATAATTACCTTAAATCTTAAGGTCAGGCTTAATACTTCTACCCAACCTGAACTATTCAAAATATATTTGTATTAAAATACTCTAAATATACTATTCAAGGTTACAAAATAAAAACCTTTTTAAGTGGAAGCTGGTATTTTTCTTTATTTTTATCAAGGTTGTTAATAAACATTCACCTTTCAAAATAAATGAGTATCTCCAAATACAGAACAGATAATTCAATAAAATTTGGACAGCCTAAGCTGCTGCAAATGGCATTTCCTAATAGTTATCTTGGCACATTGAAATGATTTCATATTCTCCTATTTTAGCTAAATGTAACCTAAAAAGGAGAAGTATTACAGATTTGACACAAATGAGTGACTAGAGTGGATGTCTTGGGGGCGCTAACCCCATACTATGATATCACAAATTGGGGGCTTCAAAGGGCAGAGATCCTTTATGATTGAGAAACCAGCCCTTGATGACTGGGGAAATCTCAATACCTCCATTCCTTTAGATTAGAAGAAACATTTCTGATTGTCCTTAAAAATATGATGAGAGAACAATGATTCTCGTTGCTGCTGTTGCTTCAGTATCTGAATTAAATGTATGTGCAGGGGTATGCCTGGAGGTAGGAGAGAGCTGCAATTCCCCAGGACCTTAAAATTCAGTGAAAGTCACAGGTTCCAGAATGTCCTTTGTCCATTGAATCACATCTGTATTGCAGTTGACCTTGTTGTTGTTGTTGCTGTTGTTGTTCCTTAAAGTCACTAGAAATTTATATCTTGAGTGATATGTATCATTTAAAAAATTAATTCCGGGGAAGCCGGGATGGCTCAGTGGGTTAAGCGCTCACTTTGCAGCGCCAGGGACCGAGGATCGAATCCCGGCCCCAGCGCCCGTGCGGAACCATGTGCTGAACTGGGAGCTCCCCCAGTTCAGTTCTCTCTCTCTCTCTCTCTCTCTCTCTCTCTCTCTCTCTCTCTCTCTCTGTCAAAAAACAATAATAAAAATAAATATTTTAAAAAAAAATTTTAATTCCCTTCCTGGAATTCAGATACAAAGTCACTGAGGTCATACATGCTTTGATCTACTCTATCTAGTGAATTAATAAATGGGGACTGCAATGTACTGCTCCCCCTTGGATTTCTTGAATTTCCTAAGTCAGACCGATTGATGTGAAAGGGGATTGAAATGTGATTTTGGGCCCAGGGCATTGTTTGTCCATGAGCTTCACAAGTGATGAAATAGAAAGGGAAATAAATAAATAAGAAGTTTTTGCTTAGATTTTTTTAAAAGCCCCAAACCAGAAATGTCAAAGATAATCTAAGCCAAAGAAGACATTTTAAAACCAGTAGTGACATCATTACCTTTCACCTTACTGTCAATAGACACCATATATTTTTAAATGGAATTATATAAAAGTGTGTTTATGTAATTCTAAAAGAATGAAATATTGCTATCTCAAAAGATAATACAATTTCCCAAGATATACATGCCCTTAGGGATTTTATCTTAGATGTGTGTGTGTTATACATCTAAGCCAGCTAAAAAATGTTGTGCTTAATAATAAAATTGAGCAAATACACTGGGAACATGACATGCTCTAAAGTTATCACTTATAATGAAAACAAAAATAATATGAGAATAAAGACTTGGAAGAAATAGAAGAAGTATAATAAACTCACAATTATGTGGATGGTCAATGGTAAAGCTAGAAATTAAATTTACTAACACATTCCATACTCTGTTAGTAATAAGTTTCAGACGTACCTAGGTTTCCATACTATGTTCAGTCTTTTTGCTATTTTCATGAATGGAAACATTTTATATGTAAAAGACATGGTAAATTAATGAGTACAACCTGCTAGAACAATATTGGTAGCACACGTTCAAGATTTCTTTTAAAACATATTTAAATTACTCAAATCCTAACTTTGAAAAAATGGGCTCTCATCAAGGAAAATACATAATTAGGCGAAACCAAGTGGAAAGAGATAAATAGCCTGAACCGGTTTTACAGATCTGATTTTTTTCCCTTCCCAGCCTCATAGGCTCAGTAGTTGTAAGCCATATTATTCCCTGGGAAGGACTGGCATTTTCTGTTTTATAGCTCACATGTAGTGAGGTCAAGCTTGAATCTACTTGACTTTTTCCCTTTAAGAAGCAAGTCTTCTGAAACCAAAGCAACAAATAGTGGCTCGGGTTACCTGTTCCATACTGCTGCACTGTCCAAGGTTCTATTCACAGCCATAAAGAACATCTTTGATAACTTCAAAGCTCCAGCCAATATAAACAATCTTGGGAGACCTTTTCTAAATAAAAAGAGATACTTGCATTCTCCTAGTCTTTTTATATAATTAAATAAACTTTTTCTTATTAAATGATTTTAGATTGACAGTAAAATTGGAAAGAAAACACAGTTTCAGTACACCCTTCATCCATCACTAAATCTTACATTAACATTTGTCAAAGTTAAAAACAAAAACAAACAAACAAAAAAAAACTTGGTATATTGTTCATGAATCTCCAGATTTATTTGGATTTCTATTAATTCAAATAAACCAATTTTTCTATTAATTTTCTCTTTTTGTTCTAGCATCCAATTCAGGGTTACACAGTTCATTTTCTCATCATGTCTTCCTAGTCTCCTCTGATTTATGACAGTTTCCCAGTATTTGCCAGGTATCTCTACTGTAAAGTTACTATTGCTTCCTTCCTGGAGTCTGTTATGTAGAACTAGGTCACTAAGTCCAGCCCACCCTCGTGACAGGGAGGTTTCCACCTCCTGAAGGAAAGAGTATCTATATATACAAAATGAAATTCTTTTATAAGGAAGATATATCTCTTTTCTATTTACTTACTTAATCATTTATTTCTATTAGTATGGACCCCTGTATGCTTATTTTATACTTTGGGTTATAATCCAATACTTATCTATGTTATTTATATTGTTGCTTAAATGATTCTAATTCTTTCAGATTGGCTCCTCTGTGACTCTGACATGACTCTATTCTTTTGTTTTTCTTTATGTTTTTTGAACTCCTTGTTTTGCACTATGCAATTTATTCTTTGGGTAACTCATCTAGTCTCTTGGCAGTAAATAGCATCAGTATGTGATGATTTCCAAATTTGTAGCTCTGAAGTCTAGAGGTTTATGCATATGCTCTTCTGCTTCCTCCTTATCTACACCTGGATGTCTAATAGGCATCCCCTGTCAAGTTCAAATTACAACATCTGACCTCCCTCTCCTTCCCCACTTTGTCTTTGCACCTCAGCTCATGATAATTCCATACTTCTTATTTCTCAGGTCCAACCTTACGTTTCAGCCATCTAGAATCACACCACCTCTTGCCAACTCCACTGCTATCACACTGCTCTAAGCACATATCTCCTGGCTTATTGAGAGAGCTTCTGCACTAATCACCTTACTTCTTCCAATCAATTCATGCTCTAGTCCATTCTCACACTGATGCCCAAGTGATCTCATTAAGCAGAAATTGGATCATGCTGTTCTTCTGTTCCAAACCTTAATGATGTCCCATCTCACTCATAGCAATGGTCAAATTTCATAGCCTAAGTTCTTACAGTGGCCTACAATTCTCTGTATATCTGCTGTACTCCTTCCTCCTGGCCACCTACACCACACACACACACACACACACACACACACACACTCCCAGTGTTAGTCTCTGAGTCCTTCTCCTAAAAGTCTCCTCTTAATCACTCTGTGCCAGCTAAACTGGCTTCTATGCTGTTTATCAGCCCTCCAGGCATGCCCCTGTCTTAGGACTTTCGTACTTACTATTTCTTCTGCCCAGAATGCTTTATTCCCACTTACCTTCATGGTTCATTCCTTCACCTCCTTCAGATGTTACACTATTATTGAAAACTTTCCTGGCAGCCTTGTTTAAAATTTCAGTCTTTCCTCCCAATCACTGTTCATCACCTGTCTAGTCACTGCTAATTCCACATCACTTATTTAATCTTTCCATAGCACATCATCAGATATATTCTATATTCAGTTCATCTTTTTTATTACTGTATTTTCTGGCGTATAAGACGACCGTGCGTATAAGACAACCCCCTAATTTTACAGTTAAAACATAGGTTTAGGCCTATATTCGCTGTATAAGACTACAGCCTCGGAAGTGGGGGGGTAGTCTTATACAGCGAATATAGGCCAAAACCTATGTTTTAACTGTAAAATTAGGGGGTCGTCTTATACACCCGGTCATCTTATACGCCGGAAAATGCGGTATATAGATTTCTCCTTAAGACTGTAATCTCCTAAAGGCAAAGTTTTTCTCTCCTGTGTTGATTACAGTATCCTCAATCCCTAGAACCATCTCTTCCCTTTATAGGAACTCAAAAATTCATGTAGAATGAAGTTATTATTTTTCTTGAAGATCCTATCAGCCACTTTAAGCTTTGGGCCTTTCTTACTTTCCCTTGGAGGTTGTATCTTTGTTCTACTTGGGCATATGTAGCATCATGGAAGCAGGGAAAGAGGTACACCTGGCTCACTGTCAAAGATGATAGTAACTAAGACAAGCAGAAGTAAATGACAAGAAATGTCTGTGTACCCACCATGATGTCAATTGACTGGTCCATGCACTCTGCATCCTCTTCTTTCCCACTGTGATGTCCTTTTGGATACTTACAACCTCCTGCCCCAAGTCCTGACAGCTTCTCAGATCAGGAATATACTGCTCCCTGAGACATGTACAAGCCCATTTGTCTGTGCCCTCCTCATTGTTGACCCACCACACCAGCAACAAGGAAGCCAATGGATTCCTAGAGAAGCTGATAGTCTCCTTGGGCTATAGCCCCTAAAATAACTCACAGATCTATTCTATACTGTCCTCTAAAATTTCTTTCTTGAGATGTCTGTATATTTTTTTGCACTCTCTGTATTCACCAAGAGAAATGCAAGGTCCAACACACATAACACCCTGGCAGAAGTAATGCCCCTCTTTTTATGAGCTGGTAATCTATACCAACTCTTTTATTACAAAATAATAAGCATGTAATTTTGTAACATAACAATAGCACACTGAAGCACAGTATATGACATTTTAGGTGAAACTCAAATTATTGTCCATCTCCTGTGAGAAAAAGCAAGCCTTATGAACATTACGGCGTTACTTCTGCTGGACCCTGTATTATAAGAGGTGCAGTAGAGATGTTGACAGGTTGTTTTGGACAAGCAGGAGCCCATGAGCTATTCAAATACAAGTGTCCAAAAGGTTTTGAGCAGAGTACAGGTTAAGGCTATAGACAAGGAGTTGATAGACATTAGCTATTAAGTAGTAGTTAACATTAAAAAGTTTTGTTGGAACCCATGTAAGTATTACTAACCAATGTAACCCTAATACCGCCAAAAGAAAAAAAAAAACAGCAACAACAACAAAAAAGACTTGGTTTTGTGGATTTTTCAATGTATTTGGAAACGTAAGTAACTTTTTCTTCCTTTTTGTTGCTTCTGTGCCTGGCCATCCTTGGAGCAAATAAATGTCTCTGGAGCCCACCGAGAATGTTGGCTCAGTGAGGGTGTATGTAGTTGTGAGATGAAGCAACCCAAAGGAAACAAAACTCACCCTAATGGTGCCCAAATGTATTCTGCCACCCAGAATATTCTGCTCCAATTTTTATGAAAACTCAGAAATACAGATTACCTAGCTTGCTTTCTGAACAAAACTGCCAGACAAGGTTTCTAGTACCAAACTTCATGTCAGGAAATGGTGCAAACCTGGCCACAGTTGACTTGCCTAAGGCCATGACAGCATTAAATTGGTTTAGGGCACAGAAAGAGAGATCTATATATAGCAAAAAAAATGTGACCATGAAGCAACTAAGCACTTGCAGTAGTGGTCATGCAAGTCCAGGAGTCCTAGAAAAGAAAAAAAATAGATGAACTATTATTTCTATTTTATTTAAAGAAATATTATAAAGTAGGTAGTTTTGCTATCACTTCACATGCCAGTTGAGCTTGGCACCCTGCCTCATCCTGTATGTTAAAGATTATGTACACATTAAGTTCCTAAAATGACTTGAGGAAGAGTGGAAGTTTCATATGACGTCAACAATATTGTCTACCCTTGTTCATCTACTTTCAATACATTATAATATGTTATAGTTAACCTGTGCCCTGTAAAGCAGCCAGATACATTGGAAATTAAATTTATGACTTTTCAATAAGGAAATCAGCTCCTGGGTAGTGTAGCACCACATACCAATTGTTAGAGAAAACAAGCTAAAATCTCAACAAATGGATAAACTCTGATGTTTTACTGGCCTAGTACTGCAACCACTTTCAACTGTATTATAGTATCCCTTTTTAGCTAAATTAATCTTTAAGTATTGGGCAAGGGACTTAAAGGAGCTGCAACTGAGCAAACATAAATGAAAGATGCTACTAAGAAGATAAGCAGAAGTAAATTTTTAAATGGCAGTGATGACACTTCTAACCAGACAACTCTTAGCCACGTACAGATAAAAACAAAGAAGGTTTAATCCACAGGATCCCAAACTTTCTCAGTGTACAGTGTCTTGATGTCTCAGCAGTGTTTTTTCTCCTCATCCTTAGATTTTTTTTTTAAATTTTTTTAATTAAATATTCAATAGCTTCGTTTATTAAATAGTTAGGTCCAAAGTACTTATGTAAGTATGCATTTCCTAACAACTTAGTAGCCATTTGAAAAAATAATATACATAAATTGAAAATAAAGTTTTTATTTCATCTTTTAACAGTGATAGTTACTTAATAGTATATATGTATGTATTGGGGACAGCACAGCCTCTCAGACTTTGGGCTCAGATTAAACATGCTACCCTCATTTCCTCTTTCACTTTGGAACACCACCACCTAAGAAGTAGTCTTGCCAAAAATATCAAAATCAAACCATAAATCCAATAAACTTTCAAGCTCCAACCATCAGTTTGCAGCAAAAAATAAAGGATGGCACAGAGATGCAATACAAACCCAAATTTGGGAAAATGCTAAAACCCAATTTTTTCAACAAATAAATTGCAAGTAAAAAGAGTGTTTGGGAGCAGGGGGAATACCATGAGATTTAGAGTGTGGTAAAGGTACAATATCAAATCTTGAAGAGAAAGATGGATCATTTAATATAGGATATTAAAATTACTAGCACATATTTTTAAAAATAAAACAAGATCACTCATACTAAAATAAACTCAAGAAAAGCAAGTATTTAAATATTTTAAATGAATGTACTAGAAACATACATAAGTGATTTGTTTTACGTGCTATTGGCATAAAGAAGGCCTTTCTAGGCAAGATGCCAAATCCAAAATCCATAATAGAACATACTGGTAAATTTAACAATACACATTTTAAACTTTCGTAGAGAAAAACACTACAAAAGATGTCAAAATATAAACAACAAATTGGAAAAATATTAGTAACACACACATTAGAAAATGAGGTAATTTCTCTAACATTTAAAGGACTCTTAAAAATCCATTTGAAAAAAATTAGCACAGGGGATGCTGGAATTGCTGAACAGGTTGAGTACTTGCTTCACAACTGCGAGGTCCAAGGATTGAATCCTGGCCCCAGCCGGTGCATACCCATGTGCTGAACTGCAATGAGAAATCGGTAACCACCTGGATGGTAGCAAAGGTTCTTGCCTCCCATAAGGGAGGCCCCGGTTCATTTCTGCCCCATGCAGCCCCACATCCACCTGTGCAGAGTGAAACTATGTCTAAAAACTAATGATGTACACCTATGGAGACGATTCTAGACCCTTCCCCCTTCTTTCTGTCTCTCTCTGTTTCTGTCTCTCTCTCTCTCTCTTACCTTCTCTCAAACAATAAAATAAATCCTTAAAAAACTATATATATAATAAAAATAAACATCAAAAATAGATAAAGACAAAATGCATCAGTTTCCCCAAAACATAAATACAAAGAGATTTATTGCAGCTTTGTTTATCAGAGTCCATTCTTGGAATTGCATGTTCATCAATGACAAAAAAAAAATTTTTTTAATTGAATAATATGGATTAAATTAAGAGACATATCAATCAATTACAATGTATGGACATTGTTTGAATCACGGCTTAAATGAAAATCTTTTTAAAAAAATAAATAGTGTTTACGAAACAATTGGAAATTTGAACATTGTCTATTTGATGTTAAAAAGAACTTAGTGTTAATATTTTTTGGACTGTTTATATTTTTAAAAGTTCTTATGTTTTATAGAGTCATACTGACATAATTATGAATGAAAGAATATGAGGTCTGAGATTCCCTTCAAAATAGATAAGGGAGAGAGACATGTAGATGAGACAGGAATGGCCATAAATTAATAGTTGGTATAGTTGCATGTTGAGCTCATGTTGGTTCATAGAATTATTCTGTCTACTTTATTGAACATTCACAGTTCTCATGATCAAGTGGAGTTTTTGAGCCTGTATTTAAGACTCCAAGAGGACCCAGTGTAGTTTGATCTTTCTAAGAGCACATGTGGCAGATTGAGCTGCCCAAATTCAAAGTTTAGCTCCATGAAGCAATTAACCTGAGCAGGCCCTTTTTCAGTTTTCTGATCAGCAAACTGGAAATAATTATAATACCCACTTCACTGGGTTGTCATAAAGATGACATTGAGCTAACACCTAGAAACTGGCAGACAGAATGTCGTTGACTTTGACTTAAGAAAATCATGACGTAGACATCTTGTCCTATTACATGCAGCACCAGTTCTCACTTTTGCCCACACTATCCCTATCACTACAAGTTAGTGAGCTATGAGAATCCTAGGATAAGAGGTGATGTTTGGAAAACACCACATAGAGGCTCTGGTATGCTTGCCACAGAGCATCGTGCTCCTGCAGTCCACTACTCAAGCAGTTTTTTGGAGAGTGACCCACTGTGGATGTGCATCTTCCAGCCCAGCTAGTGATCACATGGCTGTTACCCCAGTTGGCAGCTGACTCAACCTCCCGCTAAAGCCTGAGTCAGAACCACCTGGTCAAGACACTCCTGAATTTCTGACCCATGACAATAATAAATATGGTAAGATGGGGAGGCCAGGATGGCTCACCTGTTTAAGCGCTCACTTTACAGCTCTGGGGTCCAAAGATCAGGTCCCAGCCCTTATACGGACCCATATGCTGAACAGCAGTGTGCTTCCCACGTGGGAGGCCTCCAGTTCAGTTCCTGCCAGGGCGAGTTTCCCAAGTTGGAGGTTCCTGATTGGGCCCCCAGCTCACAGGGGCATGCCTCCCATGTGGGAGGCCCTCGGGCCAGGTTCCCAACCTATTCGGCCCCTGCCCACCTGTGTGGAAAGAAACCATGTCAAAAGCTGATGACATACAACCATGGAGACTGCTCTGGGCCCTCCCCCTTCTCTCTGTCTCTCTCTGTCTCTGTCTCTCACTCTCTGTCAAAAACAATAAAGTAAATCTTAAAAAAAAACAACAACATGTTTTAAAAAAAGTAAATAATGTGAGAGAGAGTAAATGCTATTTAAAGCCACGAAGATTTGGAGTAATTTGTTATACACTAATGGATAATTAATACACATACTCAAGAACTGTCAGAAAAAAAAAATCCAAAATGCCTCTATTTTTCTTACTGAATGACTGGATACTTTTGGGGCAGCCCTCATAAATATATGTGAACATTAAAATAGTATATATAAATTCAGCTGTAAAATGTTACTCTGATTTGTATAATTCTCTGAAAAAAATGTTCTACACTAAACTTTAGAGAAGTTTCTATACAAAATCAGAGCTTGTCATGAATAGTATATGAACAATTAACAGATTAAGTGTTGGCTCAAGAAAAAAGTGAATATGCTTTCTTGGAATATATTATCCACTTGTTTGAAAACAGAGTAAGTTCTTAAAAACTAAACATTTGATTAAAAACCTAATGTAAAGCATAACATGTAGTATAGATTATCGGCAACAAACTGATCTTTGTAGCATATGTAATTTTGGTTTGTGGTCAATGTTTTGTTTTGTTTTTCTCAAGTAATATCATGTTTTTGTTAGAACCATCTGGCAATACTATTTGCAAACATACATTGGAAGTTCTAGTACAGATCTTTGCATGGAGCTATGTAAATCAGATCAGAAATAGAGCTATAAACTATAATTGACAAAGATATCAGTTGAACAGAAGTTCCTCTATTCACCAAGCACTGTGCTAGATGCTTGAAACAGAAAACTCAGTCAAGTGTGAATTCAAAAAAACTCAGAGTCCGAGAACACTTTTAGGTATTAAAGACACTGATACAAGAGACCGGTCAATTTGAAAAGGATGGGAGAGCACCCGAATGAAAATCATAGGCCACAAAGAACTAGGATGATCAAAGATAAAGCCTGGTCAAGAGTTATATGACATTCCTGCTAAAGGGAGGGTGGAAGTTTAGTTAATAACTTCACAGTGCTTATTAATTTTAGATTTTCTCTAATATAATTATGACATTCATTATTGAGTAAACTCTACTCTCAGCTCTCATTCTGTGGGTTAGGTTCTATTATTCTCCGTATCCTTCATAAATATAAAAATTGTACTTGGAAACATGTATACAGAAATATCTGTGTCACACATGGTTAAGTTTTTAAACCTTCAGATTCAAAAAAAGATTAAGTTTAGTAGATAAACATAACTTAAACCCACTAATTTCTCTTCTAAGGAGATATCTTAAAGAAAAATCTTGCATATGTTCATAATAGTACATGTAGACAAGACTCTTTGCTGTGCTGTGTATAATAGGTAATATTGAAAATTTTAATGGAGGAATGAAGTATGGTTTCTTGTTTTCTTTTTTCATTTTAGGGTTTGCCCAGTTGTTCTAACTGATTACTTTTCAAACTATCTTTAGATGTGATGTACCTAGCTCTATGGAAAATTCCATTGTTATTTTTATTCGGCTTACCTTAAATGTATATGTTAACTTGAGAGAATTTTTTTCTATGACATCAAGCCACTCTATTAAAGAACAAAGAATGTCTGTCCACTTGTTTAAATTTTCTGTTTTATTTTTTTTCTTTTATATAGTTCACAGAGCCAGCCCTTTTGTAGTCTCAGATCATTGGTTTGGGTGGGGTTGAGCCTAATCTGTTTGAGAGAAAAGAGTGGGCACATGACCAAGGTTTGGTCCATCATAGAAAATACTGGATTGGAATGGATACACGACCTGATCTTGAACAATGAAACAGCTTGAGAACTGTTTCTGGGTTGTTGTCAAAACATTTCTGTCTTTTCACTTGGTCACTCATCTCCTATCTCGACCATCTTTATCTCTCTTCAAATCAAACTCTTTAGAGAGGGGAAGGATGTAGCAGGAAATGTCCAACCCCCTTTCTCTCTATAAAGAGCTCAAATAAGCAGTCACACACACCACTTTCTCTGCAAACTCTTTTGTTTCTATAGCTGGACAAAAGTGTCTTTACTTAGGGACATGTAATTAAACTTACAGTAAAGATTTCAGCTCAGGAAAAAATAGTGTTTCTGGACCTAGACTTAGCCACAAGACTCCTAATAACAGTGAATCTGATTTGTCCCTAATTTCTGAACATAAAGATCAGCTTCTTAGTTCTTGCTTTACAATGAGGAGATGAGCCGTGGAACTGATTAAACACATTCAAAGGACAGCAGCTATGAGCATGAATCTACCATTTCTAAGCAGTTTAAATACATGTAACCAAAAACTACAAGGTATCTTTAATATACCTGTCCTCATTTCACATATTCTGCCACTTATGGTTTGCACCACAAAACACAAAGAGCCCAACAATACGAGAAACTGGCAAATGTGAGGACAGCATTTCCCAGCAGGAGTCTGGACCTCTCCCAGCACGAGGCGTTGCCTCTCCATAGTGTGAAAAGCCTGTCACAGGCTGACTTCCCCGCTGAGGCTGCAGCCTTCTTATAATCAGGATAAGCAATTTCTATACTGTTATTTTCTCACATGAAATTCACAAATGCTTCATATGAATTTGGCACAAATTAATCTTCTCAAATTTCTGAAGACATGGTATTTCTATCCCAGGAAATATAAATTTATAAATGTATGTGAGGCTTCTGCTTTAAATATTATGTTACAATTCTAGTTATGTTATACTTATTGGCCATCATGACCTTGTTTCTCTTTATCCATTTTAGATTATATGACATGAACTCTAAAATATGTGTCAGAATCTCTAGAAAACTGTAAGTCATTACTTCCATCCATCCCTTGATCTTAAATCATTAAAGATTTAGTATGTGCTCAATTTCTTGAATTCTGCACTAAGATTTATTCCTTTCCTCTTTCATCGTTTTTCTCCCTTTGCCACCCTCTCTCTTGTCCTTCCTTCTTACTGTGCAAGGTTCTTTCCTAGGCCCTGGATTAATGTTTTATACAGATGTATATATGTGTTTTGATAATAGTAAATTAAAATGTTACAGTTACATTGACTTGACCCAACATTTCACTTACTGAGGGATTTAGGATGTCTTCATATATAGGGAAGAATGGCAGAGCAGCCAGGGGTCTATTTGTAGCAGGGGGTGGTGGTGGAATTTTTTGAGAAAGAACTCATTTTAAGGGAAGAGAGAGTCAAGATACACATTTTGCTTGCTGGGCCAGGGCAGTGAGTCCTAAACAAAAGGGCTACAATAAAAGAGTGAGAAAACCAGGTGATATCCCATCATGGTTGAGTAGGGGACTCCTGCTTCTATCCCCTCACAAAGATCAACAACTAGACAGCTATCTACAAACAAGTGTATCTCTGAGAGAGCTTAGAGCCTGCCTAAGAAACTTCAACAATGCAGTGGAACAAAATATCTTCTGAGACCAACCAGACAAAAAAGGAAGTAGAGAACAGCTTCATTTACCCTGTATCATCCCATCCTCCAACACTGCACAGCCACTTCTTGGCTCAAAAGAGTTCCTCTTACTAGGACATGGGAAATAGGGTGAGTGGCCAGCTCTTTCAGCCTTTCAGGTCATTTCATGAAGGACCCCCTTTGGTCTCAGCTTATCCAGAGACTAACAAAGCTGAGACATCTAGAGACTGCTAGGAACAAGTAGCAGT
>PVKE010021697.1:0-26270 GCA_004027555.1 Craseonycteris thonglongyai
CCACCTATAAGTGAGGTCATGTGTTTCCTGATTCTTTCAGTCTGACTTATTTCGCTTAATAAGATGGTCTCTAGGTCCATCCATGTTGCCAGAAATGACTGTAATTTATCATTTCTCATCGCTGAGTAGTATTCCATTGTGTAAATGTACCACATCTTCTTTATCCAGTCGTCTATCAAAGGGCATTTTGGTTGTTTCCTCTACTGGGCATCTACCCAAAAAACTTGAAAACCTTGATCTTTAAAGATGTTTGTACCCGCATGTTCATCGCAGCACTGTTCACAGTGGCCAGAACATGGAAACAACCAAAATTTTGTTTTTTAACCCCTCTCTTCCCCTCCCAATGAAACCTGTCTTGAAGTCTGCTTACCATAGCAGTGCTGAAGCTTCTAAACAGCCTCCTTTAGAAGGCTGAAGTGGTTTATGCTGGGAGTTGGTGACGCTGGGCAGGGGGCGGAGAGGCTCGTAGGAAAGGACAGCTCAGGAGTGGACTGGTATCTAGGGACTGTGACTTGCAGGGTCTGCATGGAGCCAGAACAGATGGAGGAACAGCCACAAGTTGCAGAAAATCCCCACTCTAAGCACGGTCTCAGGTCTCACAGATAATGTCAAGAGGATGGTAGAAAATGAGAAGATTGGGGACACTGGGATGGCTCAGTGGGTTAAGTACTTGCTTTGCAGCCCCGGGGACCAAGGATTGAATCTCGGCCCTGGTCCGTGGAGACCCATATGCTGAACTGGAGTTTGGTTCCCATGCAGGAGGCCCCCCCCCGTCCCCCCCCCCCGCCACCTTGGCCCCTACCCACCTGTGTGGAACGAAAGCTGATGAAAGCTGATGATGTACAACTATGGAGACTGCTATGGGTCCTCCCCCTTCTCTATGTCTCTCTCTTTCTCTCTCTGTCAAAAACAATAAAATAAATCTTCAAAAAAGAAAATGAGAAGATTAACGCAAAAAAGTCAAAAGTTGCCAGTCTGCCAACTCCTGCCTACCTGAATCAGATAGCTGTGCCTATTTTATTACAGGGACTTGCTGTGCTTGTGAAGAAAAGAGCACCAAATCCCACTGAATTCCTAGCATCATCTTTTTAAAAACAAGGCAATTTGAAGATCAAAATTGACTTATTGGGAAAAATAGAAAAATTTGGTTCCTAATGTAGATTTACAGGATGAAGAGGCGGCTTTAATTGCCACAATTTCCCACCTCCCCCCTTTTGTAACTATAAGAGCCTTCAGGACAACAACTTATTTGTAACCAGGAGCCAGCCTGGCTGAACAGAATCCCTGAGTTTGAGCGGTGGAAATTGAGACAGACCAGATGACCTGCAGACTGCCCTCAATAGGACAGCCCCGAATAGCTTTATTGCTTGCTTTATATAGCAGAAGTTAACATCATTACAAGGAATAGGGAAGAGATTAAGAGATATTGTGGGTTAAGTACAGGGTGGGTTATTCATTAGCATAATTAACAGGAACAAGCAGACCCTTCCCCATACATATCTTTTTAACCCCAGGCCTAGTAATCAATCAACTGGTCTGACCTTCATGCGAAGCTGCACGTACACATTCTTTTCTATAGAATCTATAGAAATCTATAGTATAGATAATCACAAGGGGAGGTGAAGGGGTGGCCGAGGCCTTGCCATCCAGGTCCCCAGAAACTTTTCCTTTCAGGCTCCTGACCGGCTCCCAACACTTCTTCTAATTTGCTACAGATTTATTTTTATTGTTTTTTGACAGAGAGACAGAGAGAAGGGCGAGGGCCCAGAGTAGTCTCCACAGCCGACAATGTTAGTTTTCCATATAGTTTCACTCCACAGGTGGGCACGGGGCTGTGCAGGGCAGGAACTGGGCCAGGAGCTCCCCAGCACAGGCCCGGCAAGAACTGACCTGGAGGCACACCCCAGTCCAGCACATGGGTCCGCATGGGCCGGCCAGGGACTTGAGGATCCTCGGGCTCGGGGGCTGCAAAGCAAGCGCTCAACTTGTTGAGCCATCCCAGCTTCCCCCATTACTGGAGTTGCAGAAGAAAAAATATTTCCCTTAGTTTTTAGAATAGACTTCAAAATAAACTGTTAAAATGTCAACCAAACCAAACCAAACCAAACACACAACCTACTTGCAGTGGGGATCTCCACAAGGAAATAAGTGTGATTTAAATAAATTCAATAATAGTAAGGTGTAAATGACTGGTACCCAGTGGCGGCTTCGAGAAAAAATTTGCATTTTAAAAGAGGATTGCCTGACTTGGGATTTCAGGAAATATTATTATTATTGTTATTATTTTTTTGTGGGAGGTAAATAGAATTCCCTCAACTTCACCCCATCATTAAAACCACGCCTGTTGGTTTCAAGCGGATTGTGGGAGGGGGCCTTTAAAAAGCACGTTTTATTAGCAGGTACCGAAACTATAGAAACTCCTCCCCACTTTGCACCAAGAGGCCTGTAAGATCATAATGACCTTGGCTGTCCTTATCTGAAAATGAACCCTCGCTAGAGATAAGGGCGACAGGGAAAGAACGAAGCTTAACTGAATTAACAGGATGTTTTCATTTGAATCAAGTCAATCCAGTTGTTACCTACCCACTCATCTCCGCTAACTTCTAACCCTCCTGGAGGGGTGAGCTACCGGAGGAGGTTCAGTAAGAAGCAGAACCACTGCAGGACACCCGAGAATCCGGGGACCCCTTGGCCAGGCTATCTCCACGGCCACCCGCGGGATCCCGGGAAGGGGCGAGCAGCGTGGTGACAACGGGGAAAGTCCTCTGCTCTGCTCCGGCCCTCCCCAAACCCGAGTTATCTGAGCAGGAGGTGGTGGCTGATCACAGTGTAACTGGCAGTTCCCGGGAGGTTGGGGAAGCGACCCAGAACACAGCCCCCACCAGACGCAGTCGCTGAACCCGGCTTTCCGGGTTCTAGCAGAGCTGCAGGGAAACGCAGCCCCTCAGGATGGGCGGGCAGCCGGCCCCGACCTGCGGGGGCGTGTCCCGAGCCTCCCCGGGAGGGGCACGCGGGGCGGGGGCGGGGCCCCGGGAGGCGGGGCCCCGGGAGGCGGGGCCGACAGGCACTCCGAGGCCGGAGCCGCGCCAGGAGCCCGACGGGGAGGCGGCGGGAGGGGCCGGACGGCGGGACTGAGCGGCGGTCGCAGCTGCAGCAGGACGGCCCACCGGCGGCTCGGGGCCGCGCGCCGGGAACCTCGCGGGGCGGGCGGGCGCGGCATCCCCCGACTGGCCGCCTGGGACCCGGGGAGGCGGCCCGCGCGTGACGGGACCAGCAGCATGAGCAGCGGCTACAGCAGCCTGGAGGAGGACGCCGAGGACTTCTTCTTCACCGCCAGGACCTCCTTCTTCAGGAGAGCGCCCCAGGGCAAGCCCCGCGCCGGCCAGCAAGTGCGTGATGCGCGCGGTGGGACCCCCGACGTCACGTGTCGCCGCGGGGCGAGGATGCTCGCGGGGAAGGAGGACGGGGCTGGGAGAAGTGGCTTGTGCCTTTGTGGATCCCGGGGCCGTGCCTTGAGCTTGTGCACGTGGGCGTGCGGGAGTGCACGGGGGGCGTCCCGGGCGAGGGAAGGAGAAGGAAGGGCGGGGACGTGAGGGCCGACTCCTGCCTTCCGCGCCAGATGGCCTCCGCGGCTCCGCCTCGGGCAGCCGCCTGCGGGGGAGCTGCTTCGGGCGAGGAGGCGGCCGCGGGCCACTCCCGGAGCTGCCCCTGCGCCCCGGAACGCCCCTCGCGCCCCCGCAGAGTCAACGGTCGGGTGCTTGAGCTCTGGCCATCTCTTGGTCAGTCAGTGGCCGGTGGCCCCCTTAGTGGCTCGGTGGGGCTGTGTAATAGCCCGGGGTGGCCGTGTGGACCTGGCCTCCTACCTTCCTGGTCCAGGCGCCTCTGGTGTGTGTGGGGTGGTGGGACGCTGAGAGAAACTAGGGATGGTAGGCACTCACTAAGTCTTTGTTGCGGGAGTCACAGTTGTGCGTTTCCTGTAAAGTCAAGTGTATAGGTACCTCAAAGGTTTTGCAGACAAGTTCGGGCACTAGCGGGCGAGAGCTGAGCATGAGGCCGGCTTTTCCCTTTTTTGGAGGAAGTATGCCTTGGGAAGCATGACTTGGGCAGAGATGGGAAGGGAACTTGGGCCAGTTTCGCCGACCATGACCGTGCTTTTCAGGGAGGCTTTCCCCAAACGGGGCACTTGGGCTGGACTTCTAAGTCTGGCGCTTGATACCGCGGCCTCCTGGTCCTGGAGCCACACCAGGAAGCTCTGCCAACCCAGCCAGGCTCACATCAGATTAGAGGAGGCTGTAATGGAACAAATTGGTTGCTCTAAAAACAAAACAAAACAAAAAACAGCAGACGCGCACCAAACATTGTTGTCAGACTTCGTGCTAGACTTGACTCGAAGTAAGGAAAATCGTTCAGGGCCGGATGATGAGTTCTGGGAGGGGTGAGGACAGAGTAATGTGCTGGGGTTTCCTTGCCAGACCTCTTAAGTTCCTTTAACCTCTTTCTGAGGTCAGATTTCTTTATATGATTCGGAAATGCTAGTTTTTTAAACCTCTTAACTCCCAAACCAGAAGAAGGGGGAGAGGAGCTAGTGAAGGGCAAGAGTGAAGTCTGGAGCCTTATTCAGTAGCAGGTAAGCCTGAGTGAAGTCCAGGTGGACCTGAGTGACGTCGTTCCTCTCTTTATTGTTTCCAAGTTTTAAGGCCACACTGTTCACTAGTCACTTTGAGTGATGTCTTAGTCATCTGGGGCTGCTGTAACAAATTCCATGGACTAGGTGACTTAAATATTTATTTCTCATAATTCTGGAGGCTGGAAGTCAGAGATCTGGGTGCCTTCCTGGCTGGGCTCTGGGAAGGACCCCTTCCTGTACTTCCTGGCTTGTAGACAGCTGACTTCTCGTAGTGACCTCACGTGGAGTAAGCTTTACCTCTCTTCCTCTTATAAGGGCACTAATTCCATCATGGGCCACCCTCATGACCTAATTACCTCCCAGGGACTTCATTTCCAAATACTATTCCATCAGGGCTTCACCATATGAATTTTGAGGGGTCACAAGCATTCAGCTCATACACTCAATAGAGTGTATTCTAATGGTGAGAGTGTACTGTGAAGTTTAGAAATCAGAAATACCCTCCTTCCCCCATGGGTTATGGAAGAATTTCATTCTCTTATGCTTTTTGATAACAGTGATTGTAGTGCTGAACCACCTGGTGGAAAAGCCATGAAATGTAGTTTCTAGAACTCTTGAAAGTATCCAGAGAAAGCTACGGTATATGTTTGTGGTAACTGCGGGATGGGGAGAAGGGTGGGTGGGTGAGAAATGTCTTTTCTTCTCTTGCCTGGCAAAGGGACATAGCCCAACTATTTTCTGTCTCCAACAATAACAACAATTTTACAGATACAAAGCAAATGTTACCCTGTTCTTATTTTATGTTGGTTCCCTCTTTTTAAAGAAGGAAAAGGGTTAAAAACCTGTCTGGAGGTTATAAAGGGAATTGAACACATGGCCTGTTTGTGGCAGTTTGAATGTCATGCTCATTGCTATGTCCACCGGGCTCAGGTTATTCAGTACCTGACACACGGTGGTCAGTCACTGAATACAGTATATTAGTTGAATGAATGAATTATTTCCTGGTGTAATGCTAATTGACTTTTTACAGAGTTTTAAATGTATACTATCTTATGATTCTCCCAAGAACCCTCTGGAGCATTAACCTAATGAATGATGATAAGACCTTGTTAAGTGATTTGAGTAAGGGGCCACACTTACGGGAAAGGCTGGACTTCCAGTTTTCTCCACAAATGCCATTTTCCTTTTTGTTACTTCTTGGCTATAAAAATAATGTAAAAATTTGATTTTTCCTTTGCAAATACGGACATCTATAATTTAGGAGTTTCTTAAAATGTTGACACCCCCTCCCCTTTATTTCTGCATTTATTTTCATTACTGTGTTTATAATTTGTACTTGTGTATCCACTATATTGTTTTTCAAGCAGAACCAAGAATGTGGGCAGGTCTGTAATTCATAATTTTTCACTGATTTCCCAACAAAATCAAACTACCTATAAATCTGGTACACATTATTTAGACTTATAAGAGTAGAAATTGATTACAATTATAAATCTATTGGAGCATATCTGACTCTTACCCCATATCTAAAGTGATCACTTTTCTTCCTGAGTCCTTGGTAAGTTAATGGGAATAAAGAAATGAGACACTTGTTTTTGCTTTAGAAATAGAATAGTCAAGAGGTCTTCAAAAACTTGATATTGTCTTATGAACCACTCACATTTTTGAAAACTTACACTGAAGAATCGTTTAATAAGGCAAGTCTGTGAGACTCTGTAATAGGCCCCAAGTTCGCCTATGAGTTCTCTCTTTATAATTTAAATATTTTTTGTGGCTCTCCCATTTGGTACTGTCTTATTGCAGGAATCAAGAGTAATGAGTTACATTAATGTATTTAGTGTTTTCATTAGAAGTTTTGTTGATAGAGCCCTGGGGGCAAAAGAATAATGGTTTACAAAATCAAAAGTATTTTGGCTGTACTAACATTTTTTACACTGATTTTTAATCCCTATATTATTATTATTATCATTGTTTCTATATCTCATTTTATTATTTGGGTCCTTTCTCTTTTTTTCTTAATGAGTCTGGTTAAATTTTTCTTTTCAAAGAACCAGCTCTTGGTTTCATTGTTCTTTTGTGTTGTTTTTGAGGCTCATTTATTTCCGCTCTGATCTTTATCATTTTCTTCCTTCTACTCATTTGGGCTTTATTCTGCATTTTCTAATTTCTTTAGGTGTAAGGATAAATTGTCTTTCTTGTTTCTTGAGGTAGGCTTGTATTGCTATAAATTTCCCTCTTAGAGCTGCTTTGGCTGTGTCCCATAGATTTTTTTGGGGACAGTGTGTTTTCATTTTCATTTGTCTCAAGGTGTATGTTGAAATATTTGTTCCTTGAGTTTGTTGATAACCCATTCATTGTTTATTTATACTCCATGTGTTTGTGTATTTTTTAGAGTTTTCCTTATAATCGGGTTCTAGTTTCATACAATTGCATTTAGAGAAGATGTTTGCTGTGATTTCAGCCGTCTTAAATTTGTTGAGACTTGTTTCGTTGCCTAATAATGTGGTCTATCCTGGGAAATGTTCCATGTGTACTTAAAAAGAATGTCTATTCTACCGCTTTGGGGTGAAGTGTTCTAAAAATATCAATTAAATACATCTGGTCTAATGTACCATTTAAGGCCTCTATTTCCTATTTCTTTTTTGTCTGGATGACCTATCCATTGATGTCAATGAGGTGTTCAAGTTCTCTATTACTGTATTACTGTTGATCTCTCCTTTTATTTATGTCAATATTTGCTTTATATATTCAGGTCCTCCTGCATTGGATGTATAAATATTTAAATGGGTTATATCCTTCTGTTGGGTTGATCCCTTTATTATTATGAAACGTCTGCCTTTTTCTCCTGTTACAGCCTTTGTTTTAAAGCCTATTTTGTGTGACATAAGTGTTGCTACTCTGCCTTTTTAAAATTTGCATTTGCATGAAATGTCTTTCTTCATCACTTTAAGTCTGTGCATGTCTTTCAGTCTGAAGTAGGTTAATCCTTATATTACTGAATGTAAACATTCCCATCAGTCCCTTTTTAAGATTTATTTAATTGTTAGAAAGAGAGAGAGAGAAGGGAGGAGGGCCCAGAGCAGTCTCCATAGTTATACGACATTAGTTTTAACATCGTTTCATTCTACACAGGAGGATGTGGGGGCCACATGGGGCAGGAAAGGGGCCTTGCACATGGGAGGTGTGTCCCAGTTGAGCAGATGGATTTGCACAGGATGGGGACAGGATTTGATCCCCAGACCTCCTGGTTGCAAGGCAAGTGCTCAGCCTGTTGAGCTATCCCGGCATCACCCCCATCAGTCCTTTTACCTGGTGCACAGTGATTTGCACATCCTGTCTCCATGTCTGATATACCCTGCTCTTACACAATATTAAGCAGAACTCACAAAGACTCATTCCTTTAACTGAATCTCAAAAGAAAACTAATCATGTGTCATGTATCCTCATATATGAACAATACACTTCATTTTTTCTTCTGGCTAACTTGGAAGATTTGGAATTATTTGGAAAGCAGTGACACAAAACATTTATGAAAAGAAAAGCTAAAAATATCCAATAATGTGGTTATTCTTTTTAGACTTCCTTTAGCAGTCAGTGAATGTCACAACTATAAACATTCATTTTCTGGGAGAAAAAACGAGGCTGACCAAAGCCCAAGCCCCCCCCACTGTGGCCTGATCGACAACTCTCAGCCATGAGCAGCAGCTCCTGCTTACTCCCAACTTTTCACTTAAAGTAGCTGTTTGGTAAAGGTCCCAATTAGATGTTTGCTTTTTACTTCTAATTTGGCCCAAGGCCATTAGCTGGCCAGCCTCTCTTCAGAAGGGATGGTAAATGGTGGATGCAGAAGAGCGACTCTTATATGGCATATGAGTATCTTAGCAACGTAGCGTGTTTGCTTCCTTGTTTCATTGAAGAGCTAATATACATGGCCTAGTAGGAGGTTTTCTCTGGCTAAATAAATATCGCCTGCATTAATAAGGCCTAGCTCTCTGATGCAACAACTTTTAAATAATAGCATGTAACTAGGACTCTAGTCATATTAGCCTTCTCTTGGGTCCAAATTATTCCCCATTATAGAACTTGGGCCTGAAATTGCTTCCCTCAGTTCTCCTTCACATGTCAACTTACATGACACTTTCTCAGAGATGTCTCCCTGAACCACCAGTCCTAAGTAGGCACCCCTTGCCTCTTAAAGCCTTCTGCTCTTTTCCTTTATAGCAATAATTACAATTTGTGATTATATTTTCTTTAATGAGGATTGAGACTAGCATGTTTACCAATACATAAAATAAATACTTGCACTTAGTAGGCAGATAAAAGCCTATTTTTTATGGGTAAATGTCCAGTACTTGTTACTCTTAATATCCCTTTATACACAAATATACATAACATTTTTGCCTTCTCCCCAACTAGACCATAAATGTCCACAGTATATTAAAAGTGGATGATATTAGTAATGTGTGATATTACTAGTTAGATGTAAATCACTTTATATGTTTTTCCCTTATTTTAAGAAAGCCATCATTCATTAATGAATTCAGTTTAGCAAGTGCTTATTGTGTGCCCCACACATGTAGGCTTGGCTCTAGGGATAGAGCAGTGGAAAAAAAAAAAGAAGTTCCTAGTCTCATTTAGTAATATTTTTTAAAAGGTTATCAAATAGACAAATTAAAACATCTTTCTAGTTTCCTTTTTTTTTTTATATTTATAGAGAGTAATTATTTTATCTTCACTGCATATTTATTTTTTTTATTTTACTTTTGACAGATAGAGAGAGAGACAGAGACAGAGACAGCTAGAGAACCGAACTGTGGGAACTCCCCAGTTCAGCATGTGGGTCCGCCTGGGCCAGAGCCGGGATTTGATCCTCGGTCCTCGGGGCCTCAAAGCGAGCGCTCAACCCGCTGAGCCGTCCCGGCATTCCCTCTAGTTTCCTTTTAAAGAGCTTGTTCCTTTAGTATGAAGGAAACTTGGAACTGTTCAGTTTTTCGGGAGCACACCTCTTATGTAAAGTGTGGTATGGAAATGTCGACTGAGAAGTGTATTCCCGAAAACTAGTCACATTTCCCTGTTGACACTTGTCCTAAAATTGTGGGTAACTGTGTTCCAACAGAAACATAATCATGCTCAGGATATAAACGTATTAAACAGAGTTAGTAACTAACAAGAATTTGCCACATTTTTTAAAGATTTTTATTGTTTTTGACAGAGAGAGAGAGAGATACAGAGATAGAGAGAAGGGGCCCAGAACAGTCTCCATAGTTGCACATCACTGGTTTTTCCTCATAGTTTCATTTCACAGGTGGGCGCAGGGCTGCACAGGGCAGAAACTGGGCTGGGGTCTCACCCCGGTGAGAACTGAACTGGGGGCACTCCCCAGTTCAGCATATGGGTCTGCAAGGGCCGGGGCCGGGATTCGATCCTCGGTCCCCGGGGTTGCAAAGCAAGCGCTTAACCCACCGAACCATCCTGGTTTCCCCCATATTTTTGAACAAAGTTAATTTTCCAGGTTTCTCCTAATAGTTCAGTTACTTCTGATTTGGCTACTATCAGTGGCTAGTCAAATGGTTTTTGATTACTTGTTAAATTAACTTACTTCTTTAAGTGCAGAGGGCCAGAAATGCACTAAGAATAATGTTAGAGCTCATAAAAAATGATTGAAATGTGAAATACACGTAAAAATGTTACAGGTGATTCTGAAATAGAAGCGACATCCATTCTAAAGCTATACTGTCCATTATGCTAGTCACTAGCCACATACAATGATTGCCTACTTGAAATGTGGCTCACCTGAATGAGTGGAGTGGCGTGCTGCAAGTCTGAAATAGACACTGAATTTCCAAGACAAAGGAAAGAGAATATCATAGTAATTTTTAATATGTGTTGAAGTGATAATATTTTAGATATATAGAATTAAATACTATTTATTTTGACCTGTTTATTATTTTTTTAAGATTTAGTTTTATTGTTGTTTTTTTTAAGATTTGTTTTTTATTCTTATTGTTTTTGACAGAGAGAGAGAGAGAGAGAGAGAGATACAGAGACAGAGAGAGAACTGAACTGGGGGAATTCCCCAGCTCAGCACATGGGTCCGCCCAGGCCGGGGCTGGGACTCGATCCTCGTCCAGGCGCTGCAAAGTGAGCGCTCAACCCACTGAGCCATCCCGGCTTCCCCTTTTTATTGTTTTTAAAAGAGAGGAGATACAGATACAGAGACAGAGAGAAGGGCGAGGGCCCAGAGCAGTCTCCATTGTTGCACATCATTGGTTTTTCCACATAGTTTCATTCCACAGGTGGGTGCGGGGCTGCACAGGGCAGGAACTGGGCCGGGGTCTCGCCCAGGAGAGAACTGAACTGGGGGCACTCCCCAGTTCAGCATGTGGGTCCACATGAGCTGGGACTGGGACTTGATCCTCGGTCCCGGAGCTGCAAAGTGAGCGCTTAACCCACTGAGCCATCCCGGCTTCCCCTACCTGTTTATTTTTTAATGTGGAAGTTATTGGACAGTGCTGTTTGCTAAAGCAGAACTGCTAGCTCTTGCTGGGGGTTTGAATCTCCGGCACCTACCGGTAGATGGCTGTGGGTGGGTGGGAGGAAGGGAGGAAAGAAGAATAGAAGGAAAGAGGATGGGGTGCCAGCCTGACCTGTTGGGGAGGGAGGGTTCTTTGTGAATGGGGAACTTGCCTTTTACTGTCAAGTTCCTTCTCAGCCTGTCTTGGGTCACACATGCCAGCATTTTGGGGAGTGTGAAACTTACTAGGGAACTCCCTTTTTTTTACATTGAGCTGATAGGATAAAACTCTTATATTCAAACTGCAACTTCGCCCTCAGTTTACAGAGAATAGGGCTCATTATGTCATAGAATATTAAAACAGAAAGAATAATATGCATTTTATGGACTGTAATTGCTTACTGCTCCTAGATGATTCAGTTGGCTAAGAATAATTTACTGATTATATATTGCAGCACTCAGTTCTTTTTCCAGATGCTAAACAAAGTGAGATAATTAGAGAGGATAAAGGATGCATATGGGAACTGGAAACCAGAAGGATAGATTTAGAAGGTCTTGAATTAGAGGTTTAGAATGTAATCAACGAAGTGTTTCCATGAAATTAATGTAGGTTGGGCAACGTCTGTGTGTCTCTGTATGTTAAGATTGTGAAGGTAGTTTTCTACATTTATTTCCCAAGTGTCAATTGAATATTCACAATGTGCTTGGCTGGTGCTAGTGGTTCAGTGAATAAAACAGATTGAAACTTGCTCTTGATGGAGTTTAGTTTATAGTCTGTATAGATCATCTCTCAGCCATTGTAAAGAGCAAGATCTTAGTTAAAAATATGGCTCCATCTATTTTGTATATGATAAAATGAATAACTTCTCATAAGCAGGCCATGTTTTCTCTTTTTTTGGAAGGTCTTTAAGCTTTTGGTTTTTATGGGTAGTGAAGAACAAGCAATATGTTCTTAAATTTTTAAAAAATAACAAGTGCTATAAAAATCACAGAATTTTTTTTTGGTGGGGGGGGGGAGGGAATGGGCCATTATCTTACTATCTTAATGCAAATATTTCACAAATTTGTTTCCCAGGTTTTTTCATTTGTCTGTATGTTCAACCTCCAGAACTTTTTCCCTTGGCAAACCAAAGCTATTAAACACTTCCCCATTTTTCCTCCTCCAAGCTCCTGGCAACTACCATTCTATTTTCTGTTTTGTTTCTATGAGTTTGACTCTTTTAGATAACCTCATATAAATGAAATCATACAGTATTGGTCTTTTTGTGATTGGCTTATTTTATTCACTGTTCATCCATGTTGTAGTTTGTGTTAGAACTTCCTTTAAGTCTGAATATTATGCCATTGTATACGTATAACACATTTTGTCTATCTGTCAGTCCATGGGCATTTGAGTTGCTTCCACCTTTTGGCTATTGTGAATAATGCCGCTGTGAGCATGGGTATACAGATATCTTTTGAAAATTTTGCTTTTAATTCTTTCAGATATATTCCTGGAAATGACATTGGCCAATCATATGGTAATGCTATTAATACTTTTTGAGGAATACTGTCCTGGCAAATTTGAATCCTGCTATTTAAACTTAGAATTATGAGGTGTTGCTACATGATTTTAGCTATTGTTTTGAGGTCTACATTGTAATTTCTTGAAATACTGGAAAACTTGGATGTTTCTTGTTTTTACTGCTGTACTTAATGCTGTAGTGAACATTTTTTTTTTAAATTTATTTTATTGTTTTTGACAGAGAGAGTGACAGGAGGCAGAGAGACAGAGAAGGGGGAGGGCCCAGAGCAGTCTTCATAGTTGTATATCAGCAGTTTCTGACATAGTTTCATTCCACACAAGTGGGTAGGGGGCTGCAAAAGGGCGGGAGCCGGGCCAGGGGCCTCCCATATGGGAGGGATGCCCCCATAAGCTTGGGCCTTGGGTCAAACTGGGGGGGCCTCCCACATGAGAAGCCTACCCCAGCGAAAACCAAAATGGGGCCACACCCCAGTTCGTATGGGTCCACCAGGGCCAGGATTTGATCCTTGTACCCTGGAGCTGCAAGGTGAGTGCTTAACCCACTGAGCCATCCCGGCTTCCTAAACATCTTGAGTAAGAAATCTTTTCCATTATGGATTAATTTTTTAACATAGATGTACAAAATGGAATTTTACTGAGCATGAAGGTATGACCATTTCTTATGGCTCTAGCTATAAGAGGGCTATCTGGAAAGTATCCAGCCATGTAACTATTCTTCCTATATTGACAGTAGCTGAATTTTTTTCTCAGCAGCCCTCATATGTTGCCAATTTTAACTTGATTTTTGATGAGTTTTATGCACTTTTAGTTCCATTGAATTTGCCATTAAAATAGCGGGGAAAACTTTCCAAAGGTACCTCATTGTTATCTAGTTTACATTCCTTTAATTAATATTGAGTTTACTATTTTTCTGTACTTCTAAGTGGATCTTCCTTTTGGTGTGAGTATTGTTCATGACCTTGACCATATGTCTGTTAGGTAGGTGGAAATCTTGAGAGAACACTGCTCTCGAGTCCTATGCATATGTATTTAGCTCAGTAGTTGCTTCCCCCTTTTTTTTTTGCGGTCAGCTGAACTTCAGGTTTTTTTTTTGACTCACCCTTTTAGTACCAGAGGAACATTACACATTCTGGCATTTGGAAATACCTTAGAGTGTGTTTCAGGCTGACATCACTGAAACAGGGAACAATATGTTTGTTACTCCTGTAATTATGATACAGGAAAGGCATTCCTAAGAAAGCAGCAGCGTCCTGTGAATACAGCGTGGAATACCAAGGGTGGGGAGCTGGGTGATGTGCCTCTTACTAAGCATGTACAAAAGGGTGACTGGAAGTGCCTGTTTTTCTTTGGCTTTCAATACATTTAGTGCCAGCTCCAACCACCGGTAGAATTTAGAGGAACCTATTTTATCTTACCAAATAGTCTTGAAAGATAGGACAAAGGACTAAAACCCCACCTACTGAAGAGGGTTTTATACTGTTTACTTGTAAGCGTATTGTTTTTTGTTGGAAAATGGCAAGTAGATGGAATCTGGCATTGCTGTCTATTCTATGGCTGCCCTCTAACAAAAAAAAAGTTGTTGCTTAATCTCTACTTGTACTTTGATTAACTCCTTGTTTGCTCTGATTTAATTTTCTTCTTTCAGAGTAGTTTAATTAAGGTGATCTTTTAAAATGACGTGAAAGAGAAGCTGGGATGGCTTGGTAGGTAAAGCAAGCACTTGCTTTGCAGCCCCCAGGGACTGAGGATCAAATCCTGGTCCTGTCCTGTGTGGATATGCTAAACTAGGGTGTATGTCCTATGCAGGAGGCCCCCAGATCTCTCCCCAGCCCTTTTTGGCCCCTGGCTCGATTGGGGCATGCCTCCCATGCGGGAGGGCTCCTGCCCAGTTCCCACCATGTGCGGCCTGGCCCACTTGTGTGAAACGAAACCATGTCAAAAACTGATGATGTACAACTATGGAGACTGCTCGGGGCCCTTCCCTTCTCTCCGTTTCTGTCTGTCTCTGTCAAAAACAATAAAATAAATCTTAATAAAAAGATGTGAAGAGTTAGTTCTGACTTTAGATAGATTGAGAACCTTCCTTAATCCTCCTATTCTCATATAACTCAATTAAGCTTACTCTGAACATTTCCCACAAATACTTGGTTTAAGGAATATTTTTAGATATTTTGTCAGTTGTCATAGAAATTTATGTGTGTATGATATATAATAGTTCTCAAACAGCAAAAACCAACAAAAACCAAAAAAAGTTTATGAAAACAGAAAACAACAGCTACATGTATTATGTACCGTAGGAAGAAAGTTACCAATACTAAAATGAAGTTAACATCATAGTGTTTTATAGTTAATAGAGCATTCCAAGGGAATTAAAATTTGGTTGGTTTTTTGGACTCTTAATTTCAGTGGAACTTTGAGATGAGAAATTAAACTAACAGAATTTTTACTGTTTTAGGCTGTAAGCAGATCCAGGTTTGGTGGCACTGCAGAGGTGAATTCAGGCGTACATGCCTGTAGACAGTGATATCCCAGCTTTGGGAAAATGTAAATATTATGTAGACGGTATGAAGAAACAACAATACTACGTTTGTCTATGTAAGGTCTGTTTTTTTTTTTGTTTAAACAGGCTGTTGATTGCTTTTTCTTGGCAGTTTTCCTTTGAGGGGGAAGGTACTGCCCTTTCAGATCTTTCTGAAGCTTGAAAGTTGCTTTCCTGTTTCCCTGATGACCAGTGGTGGTGATGTGGTGCAGTCGGTCGGTTGGAATGAGTGTGGTGGTGCTGCTGTGCGAGGTGGGCTTGCTCTGTGGCTGCCTTTTTGGTCTATGTGAGAGGTGATGTTCTATGAACTATACCCGAAGCATGATTATTCCTGCCATCTGGTGGAGAGGATTTAGAGGTAGGCCATGTAGGGTACCTTTCCAAAAGGCAAACCTAGCTCCTGTATCATCAGCAAATCAACTTAAAATTCATTCCCACTGAGGTAGTTTTGTGCAGTTTCAAAATTAGCATTATACTGGCTCTTGATCTTTTGAGGTGAGGGCTAAAAATTCTCTTATTATTGAGAAAAGAAAAGGGGAACTGTGTTTTGTTACGGACCAAAAGGATGCATATTCTTAATTGATGATTGAGTATCAGGCAGTGTTGTTATCTTTGGCAAATCAGTGTGCCTCTTTAAACCTCACTGTCCTCATCTGTAAAGTAGCATCATGCCTGGCAAATAACCAAGAATAAATATTAGCAATTGTTATTTTTAAGAGGTTCTACTAGATATGATCTTGTACTTTTCATTTGAGGATGCTAGGCTGAAGGGAGAATTGTCTGGTTGAGAGATGTGAACTAACAACAATCCAGCCAAAGAATAAAAGATGGCAGGAAATTAGGTTGTATCTCTTTGGCTTAATTGACCAAAATGAATTGGAAATCTCAATGTAATTGATCAGGAAGGAATTTCATTCATCCCTGAATGCTTAATTCTCTTTTTTCTTTTCAAATCTCTTTTAGTGTCTCTGTGGTGTCTTTGTTTTCTGGTAAGGGAGCTGTTTTCCTCCTGACCAAGTCTACACCACCTAGCAAAGTCTTCACCAATTTTTTTTTTCCTTTAAAAGTCACCCCAGTGAAGCCGGGATGGCTCAGCGGGTTGAGGGTTCACTTTGCAGCCCCTGGGACCAAGTATAGAATCCTGGCCCTGGCCTGTTTGGACCCATATGCTAAACTGGGGTGTGCTTCCCATGTGGGAGGCCCTTGTTCAGCCCACCCCCATTTGGCCCCTGGCTCGGGGGGTGGGGGGCATGCCTCCCATCAGGGAGGCCCCCAGCTCAGTTCCCACCCTGCATGGCCCCCACCCACCTGTGTGGAAGAAAACCATGCTGAAAACTGATGACGAACAATTTATGGAGACTGCTCTGGGCCTTCCCTCTTCTCTCTGTCTCTGTCAAAAACAATAAAATATGGATGTGAGGGCGATCTGGCTGCGACATCTGTCACCCCATTGATCACCAGGGTTGATTCGGCTGATCTGACTGCCTAGGTGGGTGTCCCCTTCCTCCCTCACTGCTGCATGCGTGTCCCTCCTGAAGCTGTGCGCTCTGTCGAAGAGGATGACCTTCCCCAATAGAGGAGAGGACTGTTCTTCAGTCAAGGGTATACGAGTAGCTGCGCTCCCCTGCTAGAACCTCCATACAGTCTCTCAAAAACAATAAAATAAACCTTAAAAAAAAGAAAGTCACCCCAGTAGAAAGAGTGAGCAGCCCATATGAACTTGTGGTTCTTTTGCTCAGTAGTTTATGTATGTTAACACATTGTATGAAAGTATTTTTCTTATTTCTTTTTCAACTCTTATTTTTCCTTGCCTATCTGCCTCTATGCAGGATTCTGGCTGCAGTTCTGGTCTAAGCTGCTGGCTTGGCCCGTGACAAATTCTGCTGCTTCCTGGGGGCTTTCCTTTTTCCTCCAGGTCTAGATGGCCTTGTGCTCATTGTTTAGGGACTTAGTCACTGACTTCCTCTGGTTCTGGTAAGGTCAAATCAAATGAGGTAATGTATGTGAACTTTGTAATGCACTGCAGGAGGAGACGCTGCTGCGCTATTAGAGTCTAGTTCCCCACACCACCCCCTTCTCTTGTCAGCCCTGTTGGACACATCCACAGTTCCTGAAACAAGCTTGCTTATGCCAAATTCGAATGCAGGCATTAAAGAAGCTCAGTTGGTCATGTGATCAATTTGGCTAATTCTTCAGAGTTCATTTATGCTCTGTGAAACTGGTGTTGAGTGTTGGCATCTGGTGGTAGACCTTTTCCTTTGGGCCATGTGGGCCCCTGGAGTTTGCTATTCCTTGTCCACTCCCAGAGCCTCCCTTTCCTTTGCTTGTGTGTCTTACAGTAAATTGGTTGTCTGAAACTGGCTTTGTATTTCAAATGCCATTTTGAATGTTTTTAGTCACTTAAAATTAGTTTTTAATTTGAGCTATAGTATTATTGATATGCTTTTATGTAAATGATTATCGTTAATTCCTATAAAGGACTTGGCACATTATCTAGCATGTGAGTACATGTTCAATAAAGGCTAACTATTATTTCCAGTGGTATTAACATTATTAATTAAAACAATTTGGGTAGGAGCTCCTACTAAGACTATGTATGGTTCAGTAGAAAAGTCTAGGGATCTAGAATTGGGAGATTGTCTTGGTTTTGCATCTGTCGTTACCAGTTCTGGGAGCTTGAGCAGGTTCCTTCCCTGAGTATCTGTCTGTTAGTCTTTAAAACAGATATAGGGGGATTAAAACAGATAATGTGTGTGGAAAGTTTTCCTAGATTATAAATTGTTACACATTTGTGTGACAGCATAACAGGTATGTTTAGAGACTATACTATAAAATTGTTTTCTCCTACTTTTATGTAATGTATACTTAATCTCTTGTAAGTTGATTATTAATTTTCAGCTTCCAGTAGTATTGGCAGTAACACTTATTTGGTGAGTTGTTGTAAAATGCACTTGTTCTCTCATTCATGTATTTATATTTTTATGTATGTCATAGTGATTTGTGTTTGGGGACCTGAACAATTATACCTAAGAAGAAAGTTTAAATTACTTTATGAATCAATTGTGTTTATGAAGCACTTGAAGCTTTGGACGAAGATGACATTCTTTTTTTTTGACAGAGAGAGATAGAGAGACAGAGATAGAGAGAGAACTGAACTGGGGGAGCTCCCAGTTTAGCACAGGCTGGGGCTGGGATTTGATCCCCGGTCTCTGGCGTTGCAAAGTGAGCGCTTAACCTACTGAGCCATCCCGGCTTCCCTGAAGATGACATTCTAGCTCATTGGTGATGGGTCAGAGGCTGTGAGCAAATTTAGTTTTAAGCCTTCCAGAGTAGCCTGTGAGCTTCATGAGGGCAGACCTGCAGACCATACCTGTCCAGTTCACCACTGTGTCTTTGTTGCTAGGAGTAAGGCACAGAGGGAACTGTCAATATTTGTTAACACATTGCGTACGGATCACAAGAATCTTCGTTTTTTCTGAGCCATGCGTTAAGGACGGGTAATGAGAACTCTCGTTTTTACACTTGACCTTTTATTTTTTGCAAGATTTATTTAATTAATTAGGTTTGGTTGATATATAACGAGCAAATATCCATGGATAAATTTACGTGAGTAAGTACAAAAAATTTCATTGAAAAGTTATAAATAATATGGAAGCAATAGCATTTTAAAGAGAAAAGTTCATTTCAACGTGGTCTCATTTAAATACCTGCCGGAACAGAGGGGTGTGAGGGATTTAAACCCCGCCGTACGCAACGTAATTGACTACCTGATTTCCATTTGATCACAGTTATAATCAATAAAAAGAAATTGGGTGATGGCAGTGAAGCAGATTTTTTTTGGTTTCAGAGGGAGTAATAAACAATGGTAATAGATTCTGTATCATGTGAAAGTGAGACATTGAAGTGAAATGAAAAGTATATTGGTACCTGGAACCCATGTAATTTTTATCAACCAATGTCACCCCAATAAATTTAACAAAAAAACAAGGAAAGTATATTGGGCTGGGGATGTGGAGACCTGAGTCTGAAACCTGGTCCCTTATTAACTAACAGGTAACTTTAAAAGCGTTACTTAACCATTTGGCTTCCATTTCTTCCTCAAAGGCCCTGTTCAGTTCTGTGACAAGCAGTGAATTTATTATAGAGTTGAAGTCCTGATGAAAGAAAAAACAACAGAGATAAGGTTTGAAAGGGATTCCATAAAATGTATTGTGATGCCAAATGAATTCTTAGGTTATATTTGGTTGGGTAAGGTTGAACTTAAGTGAATTGACTAGTTATTGGGTTTGAGAAATCAGTAGAGTAGAATATGCAGAATTATTTCTTTCCCTGAAGAAGAAAGGGTTTGGGAAATAAATCAGGGTGGTGGTGGTGGGGTCATAAGTGGTATATTTAATTCATCCGTGTATATATAGTGCCAATAAGAGTGGGTTTCATATAAGTCAAAGGGAACACTTACTGTGAACTTCTGTATTGCAGAATTTACTGACAGTGTCAGGAGGTATTTAAGAAAGAGTCACCAGCAGGCCCACGTTCCTCAGGGCAGGATGAATATATGAGAGTCATCTGCTTACTGAGAATGCTAGGACTATGCGGGACAGTTTAGTCACTGTGCTTCCTGGAAGGATAAGTGCTTGTGCGTTGGTAGGCAGCATTTGGGAGAGAGGAAATACTCATTTCCTTTGGAAGATTTATTTCATTCTTATCAGGAAGGCAGTACTTCTCTACAAAGGCAAATAAATGTACCTAGAAAATTTCTTTTAGCAAGTTAAATTCTATTATAAAATGTCAGAGTATGTTGTCAAATCAACATATCCAAATATGAGGTTTCTAGCCCCTTCACCCACACTCTCTCTGTGGAGTGCCTTACTTAGCCTTTCCATTTCCTAATCCTAGAATACCCAGTTCCAGACTCATTTTTTTTATAGATGTTTAAGTAGTATGCTTTCCTGACAAGAATGAAAATCTTAAGGGCTGGGGACCCTGGCTTTATAGATACCATGTCAAATGATTCATCAGTGATGATTAATTTGATTCATTGTTGAGACATTGTCTTTCTTGAGAAGAATTATGTATTTTTTTTAAGTTTATTGTTTTTGACAGAGAGAGATGGAGAGAAGGGGGAGGGCCCAGAGCAGTGTCCATAATGGTACATCATTAATTTTCAACATAGTTTCATTCCACACAGGTGGGTGGGGGCGGGAACCAGGTTGGGGGGCCTCCCACATGAGAGGCATGCTCCAGGCATGAGCCAAACTGGGGGTCTTCCACATGGGAAGCTCGCCCTAGCGGGAACCGAACTGGGTAGGAAGCACACCCCAGTTCAGCATTGGGGTCCGCACGGGCCAGGACTGGGATCCTTGGGACTGCAATGTGAGCACTTAGACTGCTGAGCCATCCTGGCTTCCCCAAGGATTATTTTTAATCTGAGCAATTTATTTAGAACTTTCCTCTCATCTGTTTTGAATTTTGTGTATATTTCAGGGGATATTTCAATAAGACCCTATGGGGAAAGATATTTCTTTAAAATAGGACTTTTAAACATTTGAGGGATTATTGACCGTTTAGAATGACATAACTATAACTCCAAAGATACGGACTAGGTGGAATTGTTCCTTTTATACTTTATCTTGGCCAAAGGCTGAGAAGCGATGGAATGGTTCCTTTTAACCTGAAGAGTCAGCTTTTCTGCTATTCTTTTAGCTAGATGGAACGTGCTTAAATGCATAATTATACGAAATTTTGTTTTCAGCCATGGAAATCATAAAAAATTATTTTTCCCAGCAACTCCTGTTTTTTTTAATTAAGCACATCCTAGTATCACTGAAATCTGTGATGCATTTTAGATTTGGAAAATGTATGATGTGATAAAATGAAGAAATGGCTGATTTAGCTAGCTTTTTAAATTTTGTGTGTATTTGAATTTGAAATGTTGGCCGTATGAAAGTGAGTATTGTGTCAAATGGTTTAGGCAAATTAAAGCATTGTGTAAGCATTTTCTGGCAAGTAAAGGACTGAGTCTCCGGATCCTAAATGTTACAGATGTTAAACATTATTTGAATTATCTTTGAATGCACACACACACATTCTATTCATTTAGGCATTCACTGATTATAACAGTTTTAGTTATTAGAAGGGAAAATAATTGGCTGAACTATCAAGTAATAGATTCCTCCAGAAGTATAATTTGTCACCAAAAATAGAAATATAAAGTTAAAAACCTGCTTGGAAATTTTGAATCATTCTTTGTGGCTATGGGAATATGCTATATTTAATCACATCCACCTCAGGAGCACCATATTTTTCCGTGTGTGAGATGATACTTTTGTCTAAAATTGTTAGACCAAAAATTGGGGGTTGTCTTATACACAGGAGTACTCAGATAAGGGTCTTCTTATACATGGAGAGGCATCTTATACATGGAAAAATATGGTAAATTCTACCTAGTGTTCAGCACCTGTTTAATTACTGAGATGGGGAATGAAGGCAGTGAGAGTGGGGATAAAGTGGAGGAGAGGCCACGTTGGAGATATTGGTAAATTAGGAGGATTTGGTAGTATTGATTGACTGTGGGTGTTGGGGTGGTGAGAGAGAGGAGTCAGGGATGAATTGTGGGTTTCTGGCTTGGGTGACAGGAAGGATGATGTCTCTCACCATGGGAATATAGAGAAAGACCGTGTTTGGGAGGGAGGAAAAGTTCAGATAATGTGTTGATTTCAGGCAGTCAAATAATGAAATCTGGAGGTGTGTGTATTATTTGAGATGTCTGTAGGTTATCAGAATTTCCTGGGCCTGTCAGAAGATAGAGAATGTAGACCTGGTCTGGGGAGAGAGCTTTGGGATTTGTTGAAGCCATGAGGTCTTCTTAAGACAAGCATGGAGGGTAAGTATTTAAGGGGTAGGCAGAGAAGAAGGGTGTGTCCTAGAGATAACCAAGGTGAGTGGCTGGAACAGTATAAAAAAACTGTAGACAGTGGGTGTCCTGGGAGCTGAGGTAAGGGGTAAGGTTCACCTCAAGAACAAGGGATGTGATGTACAATTGTATACCTAGAACCTGTGATTTTTGCCAACCAATGTCACCCCAATAAATTTAACATTAAAAAAAAAAGAACAAGGTTGCAGAAAAGCCAAGGAAGACGGTTGAGCCATGAGGAGGTCCTTAGAGAACTTGAGGAGAGTGTCTTCAGTGAACTGGAAGGTGCAAGTCAGCCTGTGGTGGGAGGAGGGGTGAATAGCTGTATAGAGAATGGGGAAAGTGTCGGCTGCTCTTCATGAAGCGTGGCTGAGTAGGAACGGATGGTTTAATAACATAGGCCATAAGGTGGAGGAAGGCTGTAGGGCTGTTGGCTGTCATCATTTTTAGTTGAGATATATTAGTGGAAAGAGTAGGTATCTGGAGTGAGGATACAGGTGAGGGAAGAGGGGTTTGATTGTTGAAGGTGAAGGCTGCCTTCCAGTGGAAGGAAGGGATGGTATTTGGACAAGAAGAAGAGGATTGCCCTAGAATGAAAACGGCTTCTTGGAGAATGGTGGTGGTGGGGGTGGAGGGTTGGGGGAGGGTTAAATTTGGAAACATGCACAGAATACAGGGGGTGGTGAGTAGGTGACTAGGAGTTTGAATTAGTGGCACGTGGACATTGATGGCAGAGGTTGGTGTGCGTGTATGTGGAGAGAAACCCACAGAGACAGAATTGGGAGTGCTACTGTCTGGAGAACCAGCTTGTGGTGTGGGTGGAGTTAATGGTGTCACCCTATGGGTGTGGTCTGGATAAGGAGGAGTCATTTAGGTAGAAGTAATGTGGTCATGTCTGTGACTTTAAAAAAGCAGTTTATGGTAGAGTTTAGAGAGTAGGAGGCAGGGATATTGTTTAGGGGGCTATTGCAGTGTCACTTGGGTAAAGGTCATTAGGGCTAGAAATGGGCCAGTTTCTGTGGGATAGGTGAGGATTCCAGAAGTTGAGTGGACATATTGGCACCTGATTGACAGGAAAAGTGGGGGCTGGGGAGGAGAGGAGGGAAAGAAAGGAGAAGGAAGTGTGGGAGGTGCCTGAGAGGACTGTCATTGCCATTGTGGAAAGAGAGGACACAGGAGAAAGAGAAGCAGGTCTAGTGGGGTTATGGGACAGCTCAGTTTTAGGCACATTTACAGAACATTGGTGTAGTGTTCCTTTGGCAACCAGAATCGGGCCTGAAGCTGAGGAGAGGTCATGGCAAAAGACTTAAGATTTGGAGCATGAGATCATCATCCATGAATTGAAAATAGTTAAGGTTTATTTGAAGGGACAAGAGAATAATAAATCTTGATGTGGCTATGGACTGTAAAAGTAAACTTCTCAGACCATTTCAGTATATTTTCACTTTCTCATAAGAACGCCTTTGATGACCAGAATATGGACATGCCCTCCCAAGTAGCTGAAAATTAACACAATAAGAATATGTTAGGAAATAAATTCAAGAAGTTTCAATAGAAATGCTTTTGTCTTAATAGTTTTTCCCTTTGGGGTTAAAATCTGTTTCTTCAATCCTTTTGTTTATTATTTTTGATAAGAGACTTCAGAAGTGAGGACTAGCTGGTTGTATTTCAAAAGTCTTTGAAGATGAAATTTGCTGTGTTGAGTATAGTATCATTGCGTTTTATTCCCTGTCCTTGGCACCAAGGGATACCTAATAATTAGATACACTAATGCAGTGTCCAGCGATGAATTAAAAAAACAAAGTGGTTTATAGCTTTTCTTGGGAAATAGACTGATTACTGTATTTAGCTAAATACTGATTTGTAGAACCTTGCTTTGGGATTTCCCACAAAATCTACATTTTTCTGCTTTCTAAAATGTGTACCGTATTTTCCGGCGTATAAGACGACCGGGCGTATAAGACGACAGCCTCGGAAGTGGGGGGTAGTCTTATACAGCGAATATAGGCCTAAACCTATGTTTTAACTGTAAAATTAGGGGGTTGTCTTATACGCCCGGTTGTCTTATACGCTGGAAAATACGGTAAGCAAGGTAGTATTTTTGTTCTGTGGAAATGTTAATTAGAACAGAAGTGAATTCTTAAAACCTTTGGGGTTGCCAGGAGTTTGGTGGGTGATCTAGGGATGTGAGTGTTCAACCCCCTGCTACTCTCTTTTGAACTATCTGTACTACTTCCATTTAATTTAGTGTTGTAGAAGACATTACCGTACTATTTTTGCTTTTATGGTACCAACAAATGTTGAGTTCCTGCTTCATTCCCACTGGCTGTCTAGTGGGAAGTTGAAGATTCTTGTGATACTGTGATTTATAAAAAGAAATACATATTTGTTCCTTCCTGGTACAAAACTCCTAAAACCTTGGCATTTCCTTAGTGGCGAGGGCTGTGAAAGTGAAGAGTCTCTTGTTATTCATAACAAGCCCCTTTCAACCATGCTTGAGTTTATGTTAATGAGGTGACTTGGAGAACCTTAAGGATTGGTAGGGGAGGCTGTGTGACAGGGGAACCAACCACATGATTGAAGGATCTGAGGAGGGGACAGGGACCAGAGATTGGATTACTCAGTGATTTAATCAACCATGCCTTCATAATTTGGAGAGCTTCCAGGTGGTAAGCATGTGGAGATGCTGGGTGGGTGGAGCACATGGAGAAGGCAGGAAGCTCTTGAGTCCCTTCCTGTGTACCTAACTGCATTTCTTTGGCTGTTTGAGTTGTGCCCTGTATAATAAGCTGGTAATGGTAAAGCACTTTCCCGAGTTCTGTGAGCCATTGTAGCAAATTATCAAACCCGAATGGAGGTCTTGGGACCATCAGAGAAGCACAGGTGGCAGCCTGGACTTGGATTGGCATCTGAAGTGGGAAGGAAGTCTTATGGGACGGAGCCCTTGACCTTTGGGGTCTGTGCAAACCACAGTAGATAGTGTCAGAATTGAATTAAAATAAATTTAAATTAAATTAAACACCACCTGGAACACTCAGGTGGTGTTTGCAGAAAATTGCTTGGTGTGAGAGAAATCCCTCATATGTGGTGTCAGTTTTGTGAGAAGTAGAGCAGAGTACAGACAAAAAGGTTTTTCTTTCAACTGTGAAGAGACCACTGTTGGCACACATGGAAGGGGCGTGCTGACTGTTGATCGCAGTGATGGCTCACATTTATGGCACATGCACAATGCGTTTTACCTTCATAGGTTCAGTTCAGTCTCTTACCAAGTCAGCGGAGTAGGCAAGCTTTTAATCTCTGCACAGAAGAGGCCCAAAGAGATTAAATACCGGTAGTAGCTGGTAGAAAGAGGAACCAGGATTAGAAACTGAGCAGTCTGGTATGAGAACACACACTTTTAAAGAGTGGGGGAAGGAGCAGTCCAGTTAGGGTGACTGCCATGTCATGGAACTTGAGCTGAGGGTTTGGGGGACAGTGGGAGGGGAAATCATAGAATTGAGGTTAAATTAAGTGTAGCCAAGTGGTGGGATGGAGACCAGATTATGAAAATAGGCAGTGTCTCCTTTTACATCAGTGTTTACCATGAAATCCCTAAAAAATATACTTTTGCATATATTGCACATTTACTGTGCACATTCAGAAGCCTAGGACCTTTTAGTTGATAGCATTCTTATTTTCATACCCATAACATTGTCATTTAAAAAATGTGCTTGTATAACATGGGTGGAAATTATGATTATAATTGGGGGTGGCTCACAATTCCAAAAAAGTTGGGAATTTCTTCATGGTTTATTATAATTTAAAGAGCAGTCTGTAATTAGTAGGCTTTGGAAATTTGTTTGAAGGAGTGGTAAATGAAGGCGTTCTAGAAGCTAATTGCATATTGCTGCAATTTTGTTTTCTTCTCAGATCAGAAAGAAAATTTACAGGACCTGGTGTGTTCCAAAAATTAAAGTAGGGGAAAGCCGGGACGGCTCAGCGGGTTGAGCGCTCGCTTTGAGGCCATGAGGACCGAGGATCGAATCCCGGCTCCGGCCCAGGCAGGACCCACGTGCTGAACTGCGGAGTTCCCACAGTTTGGTTCTCTAACTGTCTCTGTCTCTGTCTCTCTCTCTATCTGTCAAAAAGTAAAATAGAAATAACTATGCACTG
>PVKE010021698.1:0-26259 GCA_004027555.1 Craseonycteris thonglongyai
CTGCAACAATTGTGCAACATGGCAAGAGCGATGCAACATTTGCACAAGACATTGACGACAGTATGGTTTGAGCTGTCGAGTTCAGCCATCGCGTGGACGGGGTTATGTCCTTGTACAGGGGAATTTTGAAGGAAAAGAAAAAACAAAGACAACAACGACCCATCACCATGTTTCTCTCCAAGGTAAAGCCCCCGGCTCTACCGTCAGCGCCTCCAGCAGAAGAGTCTCCGAGTGAGCCTAACACTTCTACGAGTCACGTGAGAGCCTCTCCTCCGCCACCCACACAAGACTCTTCGCCTCTCTCAGAAAGCAATGTTGATTAATGTTTATTACTGTAAAGGTTTTGTAATGAACCTTATTAATTAGCACTGACACGTTTAAGTAAATACGTATACTGTTGTAATTTTTGTCTTAAATGAGTAAAGTATGAATACTGTTTACATATTTAAAACATTCTTGTACCCGCATACACGAACATTCCTAGGGGCAAATCCTACTTCGCGGTTTTTCAGCTTTCGCGGAAGGTTCTGGTCCCCATTAACGGCGAAAAACGAGGGATCGCTGTATTAACTATAGTCACCATGTTGTATATTAAAATCATCACCAACAACTCCTTTACTTTGCAACTGAAAATTTGAATCATTTGACATGACTTTTACATGATTTGTTAAAGGTCTTTCTCTACCTGTCAGAGTAAAATTTCTGGGGTTTGAAGAACTTCGATGATTAAAAATTCTAAACATTTATCACAAAAACATTAATAAATAAATTACCTATTTAAAAATTCCAATTTATTCTATAAATTGGATTTCTTTCTAAATCATACTGAGTTTTATGTTTCTATAGAGAATAATTCTAGGCTGGGTCCAAATGAAAAATGTTCCCAATGTTCAAATGCTTCTGTTATTCTGAAATTAGGGTATCTGTAAGTACTGTTATTTTAAATTCAAAGTTCAGCTGTGGACTATAATAACCTGAAGGAATGAGACCCCCCCCAAAACTAGGGTGACCAGATGTCCCGCTTTTGGCGGGACAGTCCCGATTTTTAACAATTTGTCCTGCGTCCCGTGGCGTTTTAAAAAAGTCCCGATTTTTGGAAAGAATGCACGACAAGCTAGGGAACGGCGGGAGATAGACCAAATTTTTAATCAAGAACCCCCTCCCCCGCGGTCAATGGTGTCCCACTTTACCAATGTTAAAATCTGGTCACCTTACCCAAAACCCTAAAAAAAAATGACTTCAACTGGGCATCAATTTTTTACACAAATAATTAAGGTCAGAAATTATGAACAATTTCTAAAATCCCTTTCTGATTCTGATTCAGAAAACTGATCCAATGTCTTCACCTGGGTTAACTGCTTACACCGATCCTTCATAGCAGCAGCATCTTCCTTCACAGCAGCAAGTAATTTGTCTTTTTCTTGAAGCTGATGTACAAGCGCAGTCAATTCTCCTTTACTTGACTACATTTGAGAAATCAACAGAGAATTGGTAATGATTAACAAGGGCTAATAAAAAATATAAAATAAAGTAGGCTAATACAGAGTTCACTATTACATATAAAGTATAATTGGTCAGTAACATTACTCAGAAAAGTCACTGTATCATTATATATTCTGATGTATATAACACAAGATACATACTAATCAAAAAACAGATTTTTACAAAGAATTGTAGGTCTTGCATTTATAAATCCAGAGTCAAGATAGTAATCTTCCCCTTTCTCTTCCTAAAAAAAATCAATAGAACAGTATGAAACCAAAATGCAAAATGAACCAAAATGAAATTGTCCTGCAAAGTCAGAGTACATCAGGAAAGACTGTCAAAAGTAGTAGAAATCAAACACAGGTGCTAAACAACCTTATCAGCATATGAGAGCTGTCTGGAAAAAATCCAGCTATTGTCAACATAATGAGAACAGGTATATATATGGCTGGATACTGTCCAATCAGCCCTCATATACACAAAACTACAGAGGTGGCATGGGTGAATGCACAGAGGTGGCATGGGTGAATGCACAGTTCTCTGAAGTTAATACCCATAGCCTAAGAAGTAAAATCAACAATCCCCGATTTGACATCAGGAACAAGTGCAAAAGTATACAGAAGGTAAGAATTTCCTTGGAAGGAGGTCTCAAGAACAGATATGAAGAAAAAAAAATCATAAAACTTTACTTTAAAAGAGCAGCTAGTCAGTGATGCAGTGTCATGGAAGATTCTTTATAGTGAAACTCTTAATAATGAAGCTTTTGTATGGGAAGAAGGCAGGCCCAAAGAACCATTTGCACACACAGTCCCAGGAGAACATCAGATAGCTTTGGTCCTTCATTATCAATCTCAAGACACAGAGATGATTGAAGAGGAATACCTCTCATTGGAAGAGTACTACTGATCAAAAAGAAATAAAACAGAAACTATGTAAGATACAAAGAAAAAAGGAAGAGAAATAATAATAAAAGACAAAAGGCAAGTGAAAAATAATCACCAGAAAAAGACTGTCAAAGAGCAGACAAAAACTGTCATTAAAAAAAAAAAAACCATGATTTTTAAAAATCTAATATAGCAGTCATTTTTGAAAAAACAAGAGCAAAGAACAGAGCTCACAAGAAAGACCTCAGAGAAAAGATACAACCATATCATGAGCTAAAATATGAGTTGGCAAACCCCAAGTAGAAAAGTAACACCATTTCAGAAATAATCCAAATAGAAGCAGCAAACAGGAAAATTTTACTGCTGAAAATACAGTAAGAGATACAGAGTACTAGGTGAAAAGTAAATAAAAAGAAGCAAACTGAAAGCTTTCTATTTTTTTTAAACATAAAAGACAATAACAGGCAAAGGTCCAACATATGCTTAACTGATATTCATTATTTCAATTATTTTAAGGGACATTGAGTCTCATGATGGAAAAGACATGCTTTCCCCAATAAATTTAACAATTAAAAAAAAAATTTTTAAAAGACATGCTTTATCCAAAGCAATATTGATAGAGGAGTCAATGCCCAGCCATATTATAGTAAGACCCTTTGAACTTCAAAGAAGTTGAATCTCTTGATGTTTGTACAGTAAGGTAGACACTGGAGATGTACAATAAATAATAAACACTTGGTTGACTGCACAAAGAATGTTTTTCCTATCAGTGTAGTATTACAAAAATACATGAAAAGAGTACAAATTTCAAGTTGGTCTCAGACCTCTATCCAGAAGTATGAATATAGAGAACAGTAAAGCAAACATGAAAAATTTCTCAAGGACATCCAGAAACATTATAAACCACCAAATTATTATTCAAGTATAAAGGCAAAAAGGAAGTATTAGGGGGAAGCCAGGATGGCTCAGCAGGTTGAGCACTTGCATTGTAACCCCAGTCACAGGATCAATTCCCCGTCCTGGTAGGTCCCAGATCCTGCCCACGTGGACCATGTGTGGAGCTGGGGTGTACTTCCCACCCAAGTTTGGTTCTTGCCTCTGGCGAGCTTCCCATGTGGGAGGCCCCTGGCCTAGTTCCCACCCTGCAGGGCCCCACACCCACCTGTAGAATGAACTATATAGAAAACTAATGATGTACAACTAAGGAGACTGCTCTGGGCCCTTCCCCCCCTCTGACAAAAACAATAAAAATAAATCTTTTTCTAAAATTTATAAAAATAAATTTTTTTTAAAAAAGGAAGTATTTTAACTTGACAGAATTTAGTAAATACAGTTCTGTGTGCCTTTAAGAAATTCCAGGAAAAACAACGTCAGCCAACCAAGAGACGAATACAGAAGCTATAGCAAAAGAACTGAAATTAAGCTTTGACCTCACCATTAAACTGTGAAATTAAAACTGAAACAAATATGACTTATAGTCACAAAACAAGTATTAAATACTGTTACTATCTGATAAACAAATGCTATAATTAACAAAAGTTAAGAAGAAAGGAAAAGAGAAGGTAGGAAAAAATCTTAAGTAAACAGAATTCCTCCTATTATATACCATGAGGCCAAAACAGTTAATAATTTAAAGCTGAAATATCACATAATTGTAATGTACATTTAAAGACCAACACTAAGAAATTGACAATCTAAAATAATCAAATAAATCTTCAACATTTTCTTATCAGTAATAACACTAAAATTAACATTTTTGAGAAATCACTATACTCTAGGAACTCCAAGCAACTACACTGTATCATCTCATTTAATTCTCAAAACTTGATTAGCACTCCCATTTTTGTGATAGGGAAACGGAGGCACTGAGGTTAAGTAACTCATCTAATGCCACAAAGCTCAAAGTGGTGGAGCCCAAATTTGAATGCAAATCTGACTCTAGAGCCCAAAGTCTTAACATGCATTCTAAACATAAAACACAAGTGTTTGCAGCTTAAATACAATGTTTGCACGCACACACACACACATACACATACCATCTCCAAATTGTGCAACCTCTCTAGCTTTTACTCTATTTTTCCTCTCCCATCTAAGTTTATTACGTTCATATTTCCTGTTCATTTGTCTCTTATTTACAGTGTAGTTCTCCAATGAAACTGTTTGCAATAAGGACATCAAATGCAGTTTTTCAATCTTTATCTTCCTTGATCTCTCTAAAGCAGGTGCCCAACCTTCTGGGCTTCCCTGGGAGAACTGTCTAGGGCCACACATAAAATACACTAACACTTAACAATAGCTAATGAGCTTTTAAAATTCACAAAAAACTCTTAAAATGTTTTAGGAAAGTTTATGAATTTGTACTGGGCTGCATTCAAAGCCATCCTGGGCCACAGGTTGGACAAGCTTGCTCTTAGGCAGTGGTAGGCAAACTGCGGCTTGCTGGGGCTCGCGAGTCGCAGCGAGCCACAGTTTGCTGACCACTGCTAGAGGAACCAGAAAAGACATAGTATGAGTGAAATGAGGTAAGGGGATGGAGAAATGCCATGAGACAGGTTATACAGAGAGATAGGCATAGGCCTGCTAAGAAATTTGGATTATGTTCTAAATGCAAAGAGAAAGGCATCAAAGGGTTTTTAAAGCAATGAGTAATATAACCCAACTGACCTCTTAAAGGTCACCTTGAAGTTGTATGGAAAAAATAAATTGGAGGGCTAAGCAGGAAAGTAGAAATGTCAACTTGTAGACTACTGAAGGTAAATGAGAAGTGATGGTTTAGACGAGGGTCCTCTTTAAGAAAGAATGGAAGCCACTAAAGATTTTAAAGCAGTAAGTGGTGGTGGTGGTAGGTGGTAGATAGACAGGAAGGGGGATGGGTGGGTGGGTGGGTGGGTGTGTGAGTGTGTGTGTGTCCATATAATACTGAGTATCAGATACCATGTCATTTTATTTTACACAAAGAACACTTGAAAACTTGTCACCTTTTCCAGTATAACATGAGATGATAATATAGTGAACATGAGCCAGGAGAAATTAAGTCTTCACTCCATGGATTTTGTTGTTTTGTTTACAAATTGTAGTCAGTTATAGCAGCGATTCTGCCATCCAAATCATTTAGTTTAGAAGGGTAATATTACACACACATACACACAACGACAACAATGAATTCTATGAATGGTGTTATCTTCAGTCACAAAAACATTTCAAATATGCTACCCAGAAATCACCCTACCTTGCCTTTAATACTTCCAATAAAAGCACAGCAAAGTGTAATAAAACTTAGCCAAGAGCCAAGTGACTTTGAAGCCATATAAATCTTCCTACTTATAAGCAATTCACGCAGGGACGGCTCTATGGGTTGAGCGCTCACTTTGCAGCCCCAGGGTTCGAGGATTGAATCCTGGCCCGGATCTGTGCGGACCCATATGCTGAACTGGGGTGTGACCCCAGTTCGGTTCTCCCTGGGGCATGCTTCCCATGCAGGAGGCTCCCGGCCCCGTTCCTGCACTGTGGGGCCCCCTGCCCACCTGTGTGGAATGAAACTATGTCGAAAACTGATGATGTACAACCTCGGAGACCGCTCTGGGATCTCCCCCCTCTCTCTGTCTCTCTCTATCGAAAAGAATAAAAAAATAAATCTTTAAAACAAAACATCGGATGACTTAGAGTAAGACATCTTATTCAACTAAGTAAGTATACTGATTAGTATAGGTATATGAAATAACTTCTGAGGACACTCTAGGACTTTTAAATGTAACTACATATATGCTTTGGGATATGAAGGATGTAAGTTGATAATAATTTATTGCTCTAGTAGAAGTCTTGCTTGGTGAACTTCTAGTCACTGCTCTCACATATACCCATAACCAAAAACACACTTGCTTACCTTCTTTAAAGCATCCTGTATCACACCAGACTTCTCCTTTAGTAGGTCTATAACACAAAGGGCCTCATCTTCAGAAAACCTCAAAGTCTTCAAGGACAGAAGAAAAGCTTTAAATTTCACTTCAGCATTTTCTTAAAAAAAAAAGAAAGAAATTGGCATTTAAAATACACCAAGTAATAACTTCAGCAAAGGCAAGCATCAATAATTCTTGACCCAGAAAATCAATAACCAAGAATAAACAAACTTATTTCAAGTCAAACAATTAAACACTCTAGTAAAGAAAGAAAAAAGTGATCTTTAATATAATATGGAATAATTATATTAACTAAAAATGTGTTAAAATTGCAGAATACTAGAAGTGCTCATATGCCCTCACTTTAAAAACAAAAAATCATTCAAATGTCTGTCTACTATACACGAGTATCTACCGGTATACTAGGTATGTTCACAAATACTCTCCTTTAATCTTAATACTCATAACATAATCCAAATTTCACAAGAAAAATTCAAAGATAATTGTTTAAGAGATCTGATTTTTTCAAGGTCAAATACATATCATAAAAGCAATCCCGACATTTAAAATAAAATCCATGCATCAAATGTCTCCTGACTCACCCACCATAATTCCTTCAGTGCTCTAATATTAGGCAGCAACTTCCTCTTGTTAAAAGCAACTGCCACCCATTAGAACCAAAAAGCCCAGAGATTTTAGAACTTCAGCTACACATTATAAGTTTTAAAAGACATTGTGTGCATGTGTGGGGACAAGGTGTGTATATGAATTATCTGTACTTTGCACTCAACTTTGCTGTGAATCTAAAACTGCTCTAAAAAAAATGAGTCTATTAAAAAATAATAATAAAAGGCAGTTGTGAATGAGCATACAAAACCTTACAGAAGACAACAGAAAGGAAAAGATCACCAGTCAGCAAAACAGCTATGAGACCTTGGGCAAACCAAAGCCAGTATACAGCTTTACAAAACCGAGGGGGCGGGTGGGGGGTGGACTACAAAACTATCAATAAATCCTTTACAACAAGTGTTCTATTTGGCTTTTGCAATTCACTGTTTCTATGAGAAAACATACTCAATTCCATCAGAATTAAAAAATGTGTTTTTTTCAATATAATAGATTGTCACATTCTGTATCTTACCTTTGTCAGTTTCAGTCTTCAGTTTTTTAGCTGTTTTCTGGATTCCTTCTACTTGATCAGGTTTAATCAGATCAATAACCTCTCTCTTATCCACCATAGGATTTGAATCAGCATTATCCATCAAAGGAATGTAAGTAGTTGCATGAATAAGGGGTTCATCTACCAAGACTGCAATTTAAGTTCAACAAATTTATACTTACTCAGTTTATTTATAAAAAGTATTTAAATAGCATGCAAGCACACTTCATTTTAATGATAAATGCAATTATTTTCAAATCTCTAATGGCTCAATTTGGCTTTAAATTCCTATTTTATCATTTAACTAGTCAAAATACAATACCAGTTCAATATTACCGTACTTCATAGTACAGTAAACCATTTAAATCATGTTTGCAGCATCTCTTCTAATTGCATCTGAAATTTTATTCTTATACATCCTTTATAGTTTAGCTCTCATTTTTCTATTTTAACTAAGAATGCATTCATATTTAATTAGTGCTCAAGAAAAACTAAATTTTTATTTATTGGTACTTTACTGAATTCCTATTGCAATTTAACAAAGTAGCTTTCCCTTACTAGCTACAAAAATCAGTCATTGTTACTTGCATATACCTTCCCATTTCTAAGTTATGGCTCAAATTTTCATGGCACATCTTACAACTGGTTCCAGAACACTAAAAGTAGAGGAAGGAAGCCTCCTTACTTTGTTCCTAATTCTAATGGGAAAAACGCCAAGAGTTTGAACATTAAAGTTTGATGTCTGTTAGTTAGAGCTACAAATTTCCACATCTATATGGAAATCTCTCTATATTCCTACTTCAAAAAAACACAAAACACAAAACTGGGCCCTGGACATGCATCGTTTTTTTTAAAAAAATAATAAATATTTGGGTTAATAATTTTCTACACCTGATTGTTTGATATATCTTTTTAATGCAAAAAAATTTCATTTTTCCCCTTCCCAATTTTACCATTTTGTAGCACTAGTTGATATCACAGCCCAATATTCTTTGAAAATCAGTTTAAACTACATAAATTTCATAGCTAACTTTCCCTTGACAATTATGAACATATAAAATTTGTAACATCACTTTTAATTGGATGCTTCCCATACATATATGCCAATGTTCAAAAAATAATTGGGACTATAGGATAATGACAGATCAAGCAAATGTCCTCAAGCACAGTCTTTAAGTAATATTAAAAAGTATGAAAAGTGTGTGTGTATGGTTGTGTGTGTATATATTCTATAGAGTTTGTATGCTATTTACATTATTTTGAAAACTCAGTTATGAGAATAGGTATAAATGTTTGTCCTTTTAAAATTTCAAATTAAGTTTCTTCATCACAAACTTATACTCTGGCACATCTGTCAAAGCACTACAAAGTCAAAAGGCTAAAAAGAATCCTGGACATGTATTAATATTAAAGTTATTACAGTATGCATTAAGCAGATAATCAAAGAGCATGTGAGGTCTCTAGGGTTATTATCTTAGTGTACTTCTCTAGAATTAATATTTATAAAATACATATCGACACATTTCACCGTTTTCTGTCTTTTGCTTCTTTGATGAAACTTTCTTCTTTCCTGATCCACTTTCTTGTTTAGTCTCTTGGTGGAGGGATAATGATTCTTGCTTTATTGAAGGTACCATAGGAGTTTCCACCTGTTTATCCTGATCATCTATATTAAAAATAAATAAAAAACCACCAAAATAAAAATAAATGAAACCAGAAAAGATTCAATTATTAATTCCCATAATGCTTTACCACGAAGTTTAAACTGATATATAATTATTATTAATAACCTGTCATTCTAGCTTTCTTACTTAACTACACTTGCTCTTTAACTTCATCAAGACTTCTAGTACTTGCTCCTTCTTTATGTCCCATTTCTTAGCCACCCCTAGAGCCCTACTCAGCCTATAGTCATGGTCAAATCTCTAGGCATGGTCAAAGCTCTATCCCCCTAAATAAAAACCTTTCTCACCACTGTAATTCCTGGCCTCCCACACCCATTTCTTTCTTATATTGACAAAAATACAGTCTGTACTTCCTTTTCTATCAATCATGAACTAATTGCAACCTGATTTTCATCACCTCCATTATATCCATGAAAGGATTTACTAAGGTCCCTAATGTCCCAAAGGCTATACGCTATAAATAATATCCTTTAAGACTTATTAGACTTGTATTCATCATTTCATATTATCAGTCTCTACCTCCTTAAAATTTTATCCTCTCCATTACATGAAGTGGAATAAGCCAGTAACAAAAGGGCAAATATCATATAATTTCATTTAGAAGAAATATGCAGAATAGTCAAATTCAGGAAGACATAAAGAACGGCAGTTGCCAGGGTCTACAGCATAGGGAGGAATGGGAAATTATTCTTTAATGAATAGAGTTTCAGTTGGGGGAAGATGAAAAAGTTCTTGAGATGGTTGATGGTGATGACTGCCCAAGAATGTGAACGTCCTTAATGTCACAGAGCTATCCACTTAAAAGTGGCTAAAATGTTCAATTTTGTTACATTTTTCCAGTCAGAATTAAAAATTCTCTCCTATTAGCTCCTACAGTAATTCTTTTCTTATACATATTGGAATATTCTTTTGTGAGCTGCTCCTACTATAAATACTTTATATGATGGTATTCCTCAGGGTTGTGTCTTTAATTTAAAACATTCCCCCTTGGATGATCTTATCTACACTCATGACTTCAACTATAACTTTCATACTTAAGGCTTCTGAATCTATTTCTAGCCTCATACACCTGCACTTACAGTCTACTGTGTCTTGAATTGCTCCCTATGTGAGTAGCCCTCATAAGGACCCAAAACAAACTGAAAGCATTCTCATCTCCATACACATCCACTCTCTCCCCAATATTCCATCTTAGTGCTACAACCATCTACCAGTTAGAGGTTGGCAAATTTTTTCTGGAAAGGCCCAAACAGTAAATACTTTAGGCTTTGCAGACCATAGACTCTTTCACAACTCTTCATCAACTGTTGCAGTGTGACAGCCAGCCATAAACCTATGTTAACAAATGAATACAGGGATGCCGGGATAGCTCAACAAGTTGAACACTTGCCTTGCAACTGTGAGGTCCAGGGATCAAATCCCAGCCCCAGCCCGTCTGCAGCAGACCCATTTGCTGAACTGGGGCATGCCTCCCCCCCGTTCAGTTATTGCCCCATCTGGCTCCCACATCCACCTGTGTGGAGTGAAACCATGTCAAAACTAATTAAGTGCAACTGCTCTGGGTCCTCCCCCATTTCTCTGTCTCTGTCTCTCTTTCAAACAAAATACAGAGTAAATCTTAAAAAAAAAAAAAAATGTGTCTGCATTTAAAAAACTTTATTTATGAACACAGAGGTTTGAATTTCATAATTTCCACATTTAACAAAATATTCTTTTTTTTTTTCAAACCACTTAAAATATAAGAACAATTCTTGGCTCATGGGCCATAAAAATAGGAAGCTAGTCATATCTGGCTCACAGGCTGAAGTTTGCTAAACCTGACCTAACTTAAACTTGTGAAATAGGCTTTGATTTCCTTTATCTGCCATTGAGTTACATCTCTTGGGCAACTCTATGAATGAGCGATGTCCACAACCTCTTGTCCTCAATGGCCCAGCTCAGTTCCTGTAGGCTCATGCTTATGGCTTCTTTTATAGTCAATTTATCTCATATTTTTTATTCCTCTTTTCCTATTGCCTTCTATTTTTCCCAGCATTATTGTCCTTTCCAAAGAATCCCACCTTCTCTTTTTTTAACTGAACTGGGGGCCTCACCGCATTCGGGAAGCACACCCCAGTTCAGCATGTGGGTCCGCCTGGGCCAGAGCCAGGATTCAGTTCCTCGGGGCTTCAAAGCGAGTGCTTAACCCGCTGAGCCATCCCGGCTTTCCCACCATCTTCTCTTGATGTACCCAAAGTAAGACAACTTCAGTTTTGTCATTTTTGCCTCCAGTGATGTTTAAGGTTTAACTTGCTCTAGAACCCACTTGTTCATTTTTTCTGAAGGCCCAAGGTATCCACAGAGCTCTCCTCTAACACCATATTTAAAATGAATCTATATTTTTCCTACCAGCCTTGTTCACTGTCCAATTTTTGCATCCATACATAGTAATTGGAAATATGAGGGTGTGGATGATCTTAGCCTTGGTCTCTTATGACACATCTTTGCTCTTGGTGATCTTTCCTAATTCTTCTATTGCTTCCAAGTCTCAGGTGTCCCTTGATTTCTTGGCTATAGTTTCCATCTGGATTAATGACTGAACCAAGGTAAGCAAAATCTTTTTAACAATCAGTGTCTTCATTGTATGTTAAAGTTGTTACCTGCCATACCATATTCAATAAAGTTAGTCATGTCATTTTTATTTGGTAGACCTCTCTAATCTACTTTCTATTTCTTCTGTCATTACCATAATTCAGTACTGCAACTTAACCTTGCAAAACAATAATCTCTTAACTAGTCTGTCCACATCAAATACTGTCCCATGAAATTTGTACTCCCAAGTTCTGCCAAAAATATCTTTCTGTAATATAAATCTAACCATGTAAACTAACCTGCTTGAAAATCTTCAACAATGGCTAAACTGCAACATTCCAGCTCCTTAGTACTGTATACAAAAACTATGACCTAATCACTGCATATCTTTTCAGCTTTGTTTCCTACCACTCCCTACCTCATATTTCATGGTTCATCAATATTGTAGTTTTGTAATTTTGTGCCTTTACACAAGCTATTCTCCCACTGTGGAATGAGACCCCATTACCTGCTTGGTGAAGTGATACACTCTGGAAAACCCAGCTTAGGCAATCCCTCCTTTGTAAACCTTTTCACCCCTGGTCCCCATAAGTGGTAGTTGTTTGGGCTTCAATTCTTACATACTTTATACATCACTTATATAAGTCAACTTCAGAATATTACTGGCTTACTTGTCCTTCTCTCCCACTAAAACATAGGGTGCTTACTTTTATTCCTCTCGGAAGTACCATGCCTTGATCACTCCTAGAGAGCAGATACTTAAAAATCAATGGAGCTAATTTAACATGCTGCAAGTTATACAATCAAGTACATGCAAGTCCTTTCATTCAGAGCAAACTCTTTGCAGTTCCACACCTCATACCATGCCATTTCTCATGTCCTTTCCATCATACCCGTTAACCCCTCTCTTTGAAATATCCTACCCCATCCCTGCCCAGCCACCCCAAAAAACTAGCTAGTACTTATTCAACCTTTCAGATTAATTTCAGGTATTACATGATCTAAGTGGTCCACTTCAGAACTCCTACACTGGTTTAAACATATCTAGATCATTATAAATTATAAAACTTTTGAAATTATAATAATTACATTTGTGTCTACTGCTAGCATTTGATTAACTTGAAAATTCACAATTCATCTCTGTAGTTCTAATATCTAGTATAATATCTAGCAAAAAATAGATGTATTCTAATTGTTTACAAAATGAATCAATCAAGGGTAAAAAAAGATATCTGATTTATCTTTTCATCTTTAATTGCAATCACATTAGAAAGTACTATTAGAAAGTATTGATTGAAATATTGAAGTGTAAGTTTCTAACTGCTGTTACTTACATGTCCTTACTAGTGTAAGCAAAACATATTTTATATCTTTCCATTAAAGTTCTTTCCAGTATCTGTAATATGATGTTTAGTTTAAAACGCTCTTTTATGATCAATACTAATTATTTCTATCAGCAATTAATGTTAATGATAGCAAACACACAGTGGAAAGAATAATGATCTTGGTTTCAGCCTTGGTTATTTAACACTTTATGTGCACACCTAATAAAGTATCTGAATTTCAAACTTTAAAGTTATTAAAACAGGGGATGCCGGGATGGCTCAGTGGGTTAAGCGCTCACTTTGCACGCCGGGGACCGAGGATCGAATCTCGGCCCCGGCCCCGGCCCATGCGGAACCATGTGCTGAACTGGGAGTTCCCCCGTGCGGAACCATGTGCTGAACTGGGAGTTCCCTCAGTTCAGTTCTCTCTCTGTCTCTGTATCTATCTATCTCTCTCTATCTCTCTCTCTCTCTCTCTCTCTCTCTCTCTCTCTCTCTCTGTCAAAAATAAATAAATAAATAAATAAATAAAAAATAAATCTTTACAAAAAAAATAAAGATTTATAAAGTTATTAAAACAAATACAATCATGCAATAAAGTTAAATAGACTACAATACCGCTTCCATTTTTAGACTTTTTCTGCCCTGGTTTCTTCTTTAAGGCAGCTGCTTCCAAGGGAGGGGTAGGTTGTTTAGTAACTGGGGCAGGCTCTACTTTTTTGCCTGGAATCTTTGCTACATCACTCTCTTTGGTGACCTGCTCTTCTGGCACAGGCTTGTGTTTCTTTTCCTTCTTCTTTCTTTCTCTAACATTACTGGAAGTTTCAACCACACTCGGGGGAACAGGTACAACTTGCTCTTCTTCTACAGCCAAAGCATCAGACAATTTAAAGTCCCGGGGTACACTCTCAGAATCAGATTCATGAAGATTCCCATTCTGGATTTCTTTCTTTTTATTCTTTTTCTTTTCTGCCTTCTTTTTATCTGTTTTGGTAGGAATAAGCTTTTGTTCTCTTTTCTGTTTTGCAAGAACTTCATCATATAGCGTTTCTTTCATGAAAAGCCAGAAGAAGAGGAAAATTACTGTAATAACTACTGAAGGAATAAGGACAATAAAATACGTTGACTCATAAAACTCCATCACGCTTTTTTTAATGTGATCCTTTAAAACCTAAATGGGAAAGAAAAAAAAAATTGAATCAGTCTTACAAAACTAAACACTTTCTTTCAAGTGGCATTTCGAATCTAACCTGACCTACAAATTTAAGCAGGTTAGTTGTTTAAATCACAAACCTGATTACTTTGCAAACTATAGTTCAAATATATTATGAAAGAAAATTGTGTGGTAACTAGAATGAGTGTAAAACATCCTTCTATTTTTAAATCACGTAAAAAGATCCTAACAGGGAAAAAAAAAAAATAGGACGTCCATTACTTTTTTTCCCAAATATCCACTTTTGACACTTTATTAGTATCTCGTTTTTCTTTTATTGTCCAATGTTGATGACTACTACTACATGTGGAAATAGAGAGGTACTGACTATTACCAACACACTGGATATTCACTAAAAGTACCACTCTTAATGATAAAATAAATAAATAAATAAATAAATAAATAAATAAATAAATCTCATTCATTCCTTCATTTAGAGATTTACCGGTAAGCCCATTCACAAACTGCTAGCACCTTTACTGCAGCGACTAATGGCCTCATGACATGGGGGGATACATCAATGATATGGAAATATAATAAAATCAAAATCTTAGCATGTATCATTTGGCATTAAAATAAATTACAAATGAGAAGCTTTCCTCAATTTTATTCAAGGTATACCTTACTGAAAATGTTATATTGCAACAACAAAGCTGGATATCACCATCCTTCCCAAATGTTAAAAGAGGCTTTGGGCCTTTTGAGCCACTTCCTCTTGCTCGAGGCCCACTTTCACCTCTTGGAAGTGTACTTTCTCTACTTTTCCTTTCAATAAACTTTTCTTTCACTGGAAAAAAAAAAAAAAAGAAAGAAAGAAAGAGAGAGAGGCTTTTGCCTCAGCAACAGAACATCAACCGGCCCTACTTTTAGTTTAACTCAATAGCTAGAGAAAGTAAAGGTGTAATCTGGACTACCCAGATTTGCCTTGAATACAGACATTGTATCGCTCATCTAAAGAGTAATAACCGAACTAAACTCCACCTACACAGAAGAATCATTATTCTAAGAATTATTCTAGGTCTTATAAATCATCTGCTATAAAGTTGGATAAATGTGAGTTTACCCAATGTATAAGACTTGCACCAGAACCATTTTAATAGAATTATTTTCCAAGACAAAATAAAGCTAGTCACAGTTGTGTGTTAATTGCCAAGACAGACCTAGGAATCTTATATTGATAACATAATAAACTTAAGCTTATTACATTTAACTTTGTCTTTCAATTAATTTATATCTCATTTTAAAATGCAGATATACTTTATTCAAGTTATACCAGCAATGGCCCAAGTCTGAAAATAGCCAAAAATGGAACCTGAGGGGGGAAAAAAATGTTTATTAAGAATACCATTAACATTTGTGATTGAAAGAGCATTTGTTACCATTTTGCACTTCCATAAGCAATTTTTTTTTTAAGATTTATTTATTGTTTTTGACAGAGAGAGAGATACAGAGTCAGAGACAGAGAGAAGGGGAAGGGCCCAAAACAGTCTCCATAGTTGCACATCATTGGTTTTTCCACATAGTTTCATTCCACAGGTGGGTGGGGCTGCACAGGGCAGGAACTGGGCCGGGGTCTCACCCCGGTGAGAACTGAACTGGGGGCATTCCCCAGTTCAGCATATGGGTCCACATGGGTCAGGGCCGGGATTCGATCCTCGGTCCCCAGGGCTGCAAAGTGAGCACCTAACCCACTGAGCCATCCCGGCTTCCCCACATAAGCAATTTTTAAATGGTATTAACACAGCCCTGGTTTTAAAAAGTTGAAGAGGAAAAGGAATTATGTGCTAACAAAATACTAAAGAAAACTCTGTAAGAATTTGTTCTTGATAATTCATAAATTCTCTAGGCTTTAAATTCATTAGATATATTTTACTGTGCCTAAGTGTTACTGGTCAACCGGGAATGCTCTTAGGGAGCATAGACGATGTTGTGTTTTGGGGGTTTTTGTTTGTTTTAAGATCCATATGTTACAGAGCCTGTTCAACACGGATATACCCTGAGTAAGAATTTTAAGATTGATAAACAGCAATATAATGAAGTACTAAAATGAAGTTAAACAGTCTTCACTTTGTTGTGCAGACTTTGCCTTAGCTCCAGGGATCTCTTACATGGCTTTAAGGTTCAAACTACTTGCATAATCTTGAAAATGCTAAGCCAAAAAATTTAAGTGGTCCCAAGACAGTGGTACCCATAGTGCTTGCCACAAAAGCAAAGGTACACTCTCTTTGATGGAATGCTACCTTAAGCTTGGCTCCTCAAGATTTCCAAAGACTGTTATTCAGATAAAAGCCTACAACTCACAATGACGGAGTACAATAAACCACTATGATGAGCAAGAGGCAACAGAAACAAACTAAGGAATGAGATCCCTAACAATTTAAGATACTAAAAGTAGAAATAGATTACAAGGTACACACAAAGTAAGAGGAAACTGGAAAAATTAGCAAAGAATGGAAACTGTCAAAAGTGCCTGGGGTAGATGTGAACCAATTAAGACTTTTACAAATAAAAAAATATAATCAAAATTTAAAAGCTAATGATAGATTATGATAGGTTAACAGGCATGTAAATGCAAGGAGATCAATTAAAATCACTATTTCAATAGGCCAAATCCAATGAGAGAATGCAGAAAGAGACTTGGGTGAACAACTAACAAGACAAGGCAATTATTAGAGCACAGTAAAAGTGAGGGAGGCGTCTAGGACAACTCCTATATTTCTTACTTGGAAGAGTCCTTAAATGATGAAGCCACTTATTAAGATCAAGAATACCGATAGATTCATGTCTCAGAATTTCAGATATGATTTTGAAGAATATAAAGTACAAGCAACTGAAGATCAGCAGTCAATTAAAAGTAGACAAAATCAGCAGTAAAATGCTACTATAAGTTCTTTCTTTTTAAAAACTTAAGTTTTGTGTTTTTTTGTTTTTTGTTTCTTTTAATTGTATTGTTTGAGAGAAGGAGAGAGAGAAGCAGGGAGGACCCAGAGCAGTAGCCATAGTTGTACATCATTAGATGCGACATGGTTTCATTCCACACAGGTGGATGTAGGGCCACGTGGGGAAGGAACCTAATCAGGAGCCTCCTGAAAGGGAGGCAAGAACCTTCACTGCTGAGCCATCCCAGTGGTTACCAGCTGCACTGCAGTGCCGCATATGGGGTTGCATGGGCCGAGACTGGGAATCAAACCCTGGACCTCAATCAAGACTGTGAGGCAAGCGCCCAACCACTGAGCTATCCCGCCATCCCCAGGCTACTACAGGTTCTAAATGAGGAAACCAAAAGAAGCCACTTTCTAAACCTAATTCTGCCTCCTCCCTACTATTAAATCTAAAAAAATTTGCCTTCATCTTCGTATCTTATCTTCACTTATCCTTCAAAAACCAGCTCTAATCATTATCTATGAAAATGAGCACCTTTTCAACTACTGTCTTCCACAATAGTCTATTATTCATTTATTCATACAGTTATTTAGCACCAATTATGTGTCAGCACTGTTTTCTAAGGTGTTCTGAAGAAATAGCAGTAAAAAAAAAAAGGCCAAAATCCCTATTCTTATAGGGCTAACAGTCTACTAAAGGGAAGAGAAGTCAGCGATAAACATACAGTATGAGACAGGAATATGCATGGCGTATATGAGCAAAAACAATAGGAAAATATGGTTCAAGTATAATGAACAAAACAAATAGTAAAAGAGACCATTTGAAGGAGAAGGGAGGAGTGAATAAATCATGTAGTACCTTACAGACAACTACATGGCTTGTACTCTAAGTAATACGGGAAACCAGTAGAGGAGTTCTAAGTAGAAATGGGTGGAGGGAGAAGGTGAAAGCAGGGTAAACTGTTAAGACAAATTAAATAATCTAGGCAAGAGATGATTAGAGCCAGCCGGTAAGTAGGAGAGTTAGTAAAGTAGTTAAATTCTGAATACATTATGAAGATAGAAATGAGATGATTTGCTCAATACTAAAATGTGGGATGTCAGAAAACAAGCAAAGACAAAGACAACTCTAAAGATTTTAGACTAAGCCAAAAATAATAAAATTGCCTTTTATTGAGATGGGGAAATGTGGACAGGACATGGATGGGGTTGAACACCAGGAGTTAGGATTTAGACAAGTAGAAATGTCAGAGACAGCTAAACAAGACTGCTTGCTTGGACACATGAGACACGTAGGATTGGCATAGAAATTCATGCGTATTCAGCACATGAATTATATTTCAAACCATAGCTTGGATACAATCACCAACAGAATGGGTATAAATAGAGCCCAGGTCTCAATACTGAGCTCTTAGACAATTCAACAACAAAAAGATAAATTAGAACTGCGAGGAGAGAAGAGAAAAAGACTGAGAAGGAGGGAAAGAATGAAAATTAGGAGCATGTTGCCCAGGTTGCTAAATGAATTTATTGTATCAAGGAAAGATTGATAAACTTTGTCAAACGGTGTTGGTAAATAAAGTACAATGAAAACTAGGCACGGACTATTGGATTTAGCAACATAGACATTACAGGTGACTTTGACCAAAGCAGCAAAGTGGTGGCAATCAAATCCTGGTTGCAATGAATTCAATTGAGAACTCCAGTAGGTATGGACAACTCTTTGGAAGAGATTTCCTGTGAAGTGATGAAAAAAATTAAATGAAAGCTGAAGAAAAATATAAGGTTGAGAGTTTGGATTTTAAAGATGGGAGAAATCACAGCATGCGAATATGTTGACAAATATGATTCAGTAGAAAGGGAAATATTGGTGATACTGGAAAGAGAGGAGCAATGTTCTCAAATGGCAAGAATGGACTCGAATTTGGTGTCCAAGTAGAGACTGATCTTAGATGGAAGTAGACGTCTATGAGAAACGTAAGGAAGAAGGCCCAGGACCAGGCATCAATGCAGACATGGTGCATAAGTTTGTGAAAATGCTCTTTCTAGTGCTACTATTAATGAAATGGAAAAGTATTAATTCTGAGTAAGGGTAAAAAAGGTAGTGCTGGAGGTCACATAAAACACATTAAAATTATTATGTTATTAAATTTTTATTCTTTATAAATTGTATTCATTTTATCCTCCACTTAAAATTTAAAATTTGGATGGAGAATGCAGGATGCTTAGCAGTGTTGCACAAACAGATTCACTGACTTTAAATGAACTTTTGATCTAGCTAAGGAGGTAAGTAGACTCACATATTAATAGTATCTACAAACCACGGGGGGGGGGAGGGGGGAAATACCTAACCTGAGTCTCAATGTGGTCCTATTCTTCTAAGTTCAAGTGCCCTGCCTTCGGCTAGTTCTCATTCTCCTGTAATCTTAAAAGCATAAGTATTACCTCTACACATTCACAGAATTTTATGATAGGAGACAGTCTTAACAATTATTGGGAAACAGCAATATACTACAGTGTGATAAAGACAAAAGAACAGACAATGAAACTCAATCTAAAATAGATTCAAATAGATTTTTAAATTTTAGTTAACTGTACATTACTTCAAATCAGTATAGGAAAGTCTGAATCATTCAGATCAAAGCAAGACATTCAGACAGATTAAATTTTTAAACATAAGAAAACAAAATACTTGAAGAAAACACAAGAATATATGTAGACTCACATTATGTTGTACACTTATACATGTTTAAAAGTTCATAAGTGTATTACATCTGCAATAAGATAAATTTTGATTCTATAATATAAAACAGTAATAAAAAGATACCAAAGAGAAAAACAAAGCATTAATTAGTTCCTGAAACAGCCACCAAAATATAAAAACTCATCTAAATTTACATTTAGTCAGTCATTACCCGAAAAGCATAATGACTCCAGAGTCCAAAATACAATTATAAAATAAGAAGAAAAAAATTCAAAGTAACCAAAAGACAAGATAATATAATCAAACAGTGAGTTGCCTGACATGGTAACTCCATTGACAACAGTTTTTCTAAAATTAACTTTAGATACTACACTGAAATCTCAGAGCTATGGTGCAATTTCTCCTTTTAAATTACAACACATAGTTACTTCTATGATTCACATCTTATTACCCAACCCCCCTAAGTTATTTTAGCTATAGCCATTCTAAAGTACTACTACCAGTATCCCAATCTGAAACAAATCCAACTAATACCAGACAGGACTAATGAAATTTAATTTCTCCATTAGCTATCAGGTCACAACATATAAAACATTTTTATTTTTTAACCAAATTTATTTTTTGTCCTTTAAATACAACAGATAAGTTTGAACAAGTTCTCCTAAGAAATAGAAAAAGTAGCTGCTAAAAGTTACACCAGTATCTTACAGACTTTTTGATTACCCATCAAGCCCAAACTAGTCCATTTTCTCAGGAAAAGACATTACTCATTTAAAATACCTTCACAGGACATAATCTGGTTAAATATTTGTTCTGTAAAAGAATCAAACTTATAATTAGACAAATTAAAAGTTTTAATGCCAAAAAGTTAACATATTTTAAAACTCAATATTTCAAACTAACACACAAAATCAGTTTCCAAAGACAAGAACAACAGGGGAAGCCAGGATGGCTCAGCGGGTTAGGCACTCGCTTTGCAGCCCCAGGGACCAGGGACCGAATTCCAGCCCTCGCCTGTGTGGACCTATATGCTGAACTAAGGTGTGTTACCCATGCGAGAGGCCCCCAGTTCAGTTCTCGACCCCAGGTTCGGCCCCTGGCTCAAGGGGGCATGCCTCCCATGCAGGAGGCCCCCAACCCAGTTTCCGCCCTGCGCCGCCCCCTGCCCACCTGTGTGGAATGAAACCATGTTGAATAACTGATGACATACAACTATGGAGACTGCTCTGGGTCCTCCCCCTTCAGTCTCTCTCTGCCTCTGTCTCTTTTTTGTCTGTCAAAAACAATAAAATAAATCTTAAAAAAAAAAAATCATTAAAATTATTCAAAAATTAACAGAACATGAAATTCACTGAAATAATGTAATAACTGTAAAACAGTTGTCCATATACAGAAGACTTTCTCCCCCTAAAATTTATTATAATCTTGACCTATCTTTTCTTTTTTCACATGATTTCTGGATAAAAAAAGGGCCACCAAATTCAATTAGCTACCCAAAAATTGGACCCAGCTGAATAGTTAGTGAATGTCCATGCTTGAAATCTAGGGATGTGCACCTGCCATAGCCCATTTTATACCTTTAGAAAGATGTTAGAACAGTCTTCCGAGTTTTGATCTAAAATCTTTTCTCCCTGTGGCCCTAACCCTAACCTCAACAACTATGTCCAATCCCACACCACAAGTTGTCCTAATTACTGATGTACAGTTTCAATTAAATTTAACAGCACAAAGAACACCTACTTCAAACCCTGTCATTCCTTAGAAAAGTTTGGCTAGGCTATTAAAAGTTGAGTGTATAATAAGAGGCTGATGAAAGCTTAGGTGCATCACCTTAGGTCACTTAACAATACAAGTACTAAAATAACAAAATGTTACAGTTATTCTTGCCTAGTACCAGGAAAGACATAATACTTAAAAACATCATTTCACAAACCAAACATAAACTGGAAATTACAAGACAAGAATGTCAAATACTATCCAAAAGACTCTAGGAGAACTAATAGCTTCACTTATGAAAAAAGAATTTTAAAAACTTGCCCAAGAACAGCCAAATACACACAAAAGAAGTAATCCCAAATACATATGAAAAACTTAGTATAATAGTTAACAAGCCATTTCAAATCAATCAACTAAAAAAAACAAACCAGATGATTTAGAAATAGTATTGGCACAAATGATAGCCATTCAGATGGGAGGTGGAGGAATTAAGCCCCAGACTCAATTATATATAAGTTAAAAGTTTTAAAGGATAAAAAGTTAAACCATGAAAGAACTAGAAAACACAAGTGTATTTCTTTACATCTTAAAATAATCTTCACTTATAAAACAATTTTTATGTTTCATGTAAAACCCAGAGTCATAAAGGATGACTGGGAAATATGACTAGATAACATTTTTTTTTTAATGGCAAGAAAACTTTTAAAAAATGACAAAGATGGGAAAGTCAGGATGGCTCAGTGGGTTAAGCACTAACTTTGCAGCCCAAGGGTCCGAGGATTGAATCCTGGCCCCGGCCTGTAAGGACTCATATGCTGAACTGGGGTGTGTTTCCCATGTGGGAGGCCCCCAGTTCGGTTCTCACTTCCTAGTTCAGCCCCTGACTCTAGGGGTTGTGCCTCCCATGTGGGAGACCCCCAGCCCAGTTCCTGCCCTGTGTGGCCCCCACCCACCTGTGTGGAATGAAACCAAGTCAAAAACTGATGACATACAACTACAGAGACTGCTCGGGGCCCTCCCCCTTCTCTCCCTCTCTCCCTGTCTCTGTCAAAAACAATAAATCTTTAAAAGCAGATCTGAGTAAAGGAAGGGCACAGATCACTGAACTAGAACACTCAGATACACTGAACTAAGCTTTAAAATAAAAAATTTCTAATAGGTAGAAATGGAGATGAAGGACCAGTAAAGATACTTCTACTCCGAACACTTTAAATGATAGATGAAACATGAGATACCAATAAGATATAGCTAAACTAAGACAAACATCCCCCTAAGTCAGAAACAATAAAAATTCAAAAGAGTAACCCATACCTAAAATGGAATGTAGGAAGAGTGGGGAACAGAGCTGGATAATGGCTCTAGAGTAAACAAAGGTCAGAAGTTCAGCTCCTAAATTTACAAGTAACAGCAATAGGAACAATAAAAATTCAAAACAGTAACCCATACCTAAAATGGAGTGCAGGGATGAAAGAGTGGGGAACTAAGCTGGATAATGACTCTAGAGTAAACAAAGATCAGATGTTGAGCTTCCACAGGTAACTGCAACAGGAACAGGACCTCGTTTTCTACTTGACACCAAGGGGTGGGGATGGGAATAGAATTTGCACAGCTGGGGATGGGAAGAAAGGAGGGGGAGAAAGTGGAAAAAAGGAGGGAGAAGAGAGAAAATGTACAAAAAATAATGAGGCTGCAAACCTATTAACTAGAACTACAGCTTTATAGAAGCTCTGATCCTAAAAAGAGGACAAAACTTACAGCCTAACAGCAAATTTAAAATTAACATTAATTCCTTAATGTCAAAATTAAGCCAGTATTCACATTTCTTCAATTGTTTTATAAATATATTTTCAGTTATTCTGTGTCGAGTGATATATTTATAGCCTTTCAATTATCATCCCATATTTCTTATTTTTCAATTTCTTCTAATTCTTAGAATCTGGGGATGAAAAAACCAGGTAGCTGGTCCTATAGAAATTCCCAGTACAAATTTTGTTGATGGTATCCCCATCATGTTTAATAAGTTTTTTTGTCTTTTCCATTTCCTACAAATTGGTAAATTTAAAGGCTAGATCAGATACAGGATTATGACTTGAGTGCAAGACTAAGGCATAGACCATGTGACATACTTCCAAAAGGATGTATCTAATGTCTGGACATCTCTTTGTGATATCAGCAGCTACTGATGATCTTTGCCTAGAAATTATTCATTAGGAAATGCAAAATAGTGATATTCTAAGTCAACCATTATTAGGTAGAATACATCTAAAGAAAGAAACTTCTTTCATGACCTAGTTACCCTGATATACAAATCATGTAAACAGGACACATTCTCATTTTAATTGATTTACCAGATGTCAAAATAAAGAGTTGGTCAACAACTAATTACTAATTAAGGTTTTCTAAATGTATTTTTTAAGATTTATTTTATTGTTTTTGACAGAGACAGAGAGAAGGGGGAGGGCCCAGAGCAGTCTCCATAGTTGTACATCATCAGTTTTCGACATGCTTTCATTCTACACAGGTGGACGGGGGCCAAGCAGGGCAGGAACTGGGCTGGGGCCTTCTGTATGGAAGAATGTCCCCTTGAGCCAGGAGCCAAATGGGCCGGAGGGGAGCGAGAACTGAACTGGGGGCCTCCCACATGGGAAGCACAACCCACCCGGTTCAGCATATGGGCCTGCAGGGGCCAGTATTCAAGCCTCAGTCCCCGGAGCTGCAAAGCAAATGCTTAACCCGCTGAGTCATCCTGTCTTCCCTAATATTTTAATGTCATTATGAACTCACAGATAATTTATTTATTTCAATTCATTAGTTATTTTCATTGATGTTCAAATTGCCCCATTAAGGCCAATGGGATTTTATTCTGAATCATTCCTGGGTTGTTTTGACACAACCCTCATAGTTTTTGGTTACTCTACTGCTTTGTGTTCTAAGCCAGACATGTCCAACCTGCTGCCCAGGACAGCTCTGAATGAGGCCAACAAATATTAAAACATTATAAGACTGTTTTGCAACCATTTTTTAAAGTCTTCAGCTATTATTAGTGTTAGTGTATTTTATGTGTGGCCCAACACAAGTCTTCTTCCAATGTGGCCCAGGAAAGCCAAGTACTCTATTAGGCTGTGACTCTAGAGTGGCCACCATGGCCCCTGCCTACTGATGTTCTCACTCTTGTGTAATCTCCCCCCATTAAGTATGAGTGAAACATGTGACTTGCTTCTAATCAGCAAATTATGACTAACGTTGACAGGATTCAAGTGATTACATATACATTATTATGTTACATAAGACCATAACCCATGTTACTAGGACACCCTTTCTCACCCTTACTGGCTTTGAAGAAGCAAGCTGCCAGGCTGTAAGCTACCAATTGAGAGGGTCATAAGGCAAGGAGCTAAGAACAGCCTCCCAAACAACAGCCCCTCAGTAAACTGAAGCAGCCTTCAAGAAACTAAATGCTAACAATAAGCACGTGAACTTGGAAGCAAACCTTTCCCCAGCTGAGCCTGTGATGAGACCCTAGCTCTGGTCAAAACCATAATAGCAGCTTTGCAAAACTCTGTAAAAGAGGACTTAGCTATATCCCAACTCCTGACACAAAGAAACTATGGTATAATAAATGTGTTATTTTAAGCCCCTAAGCTTTGGTAATAATGTTAGACACAGAAATAGATCATTAATATGCCGGCTCATCTCACATATTTCCTCCTTCAGATTTGAAAAATGGCTATCCTGTGCACAAGCATAGTTTACTATGAAAAGGTATTTGAGGACCACAATATGGGCCCCAAGAGTGCTTTTTGCTACTGGGTTGGTCATTGTTTCTAAGTGTTTTTAGTCAACAGGGCCAGAGTGCATATATTTTTTAAAAGCTAAATTACTACATGAGTACATATACATGCTTCTACTCAACTTTAGTACTATGGAGTTTTTACTTAATTTCACTGACCTTAAAACTACATCTTTAAAAAATGCCAAAAATCTCTAAATTTTCAACGATACCAACATAACCACTCATTTCATTTAGTTCACAATAAACACATTACACAGTACTGGAATAAAAACATACACATCACCATCATAATTATTATAATAGTTCAAGATTTGCTTTCCTTTGTTGCCAACCTCCACCCTCTTCCAATAGGAATGTACAGTCAAGTTACCCTGTTTTAAAGCCACCCAGCACAATTTCAATCTGGTATGTACCAATGAATACACGTAAGATTCATTTGTTTGACTTCATTTTTTATTTTATAGGGATCTTTTTTGGATTTTTGTAGAAAAATTCAAAGCAGACTGTACCCTGTGCTCTTCTACACTATCACATTCAATACTTTCACTTTTAATATTAGCAACATATACAGTGATCCCACGTTTTTCGCGGTTAATGGGGACCAGAACCTTCCTCGAAAGCTGAAAAACCGCAAAGTAGGATTTGCCCCTAGGAATTTTCGTGTATGCAGGTACAAGAATGTTTTAAATATGTAAAGAGTATTCATACTTTACTCATTTAAGACAAAAATTACAACAGTATACAGTCATAAACATGAATCAACATTGCTTTCTGAGAGAGGCGAAGAGTCTTGTGTGGGTGGCGGAGGAGAGGCTCTCACTTGACTCGTAGAAGCTTTAGGCTCACTCGGAGACTCTTCTGCTGGAGGCGCTGACGGTAGAGCCGGGGGCTTTACCTTGGAGAGAAACATGGTGATGGGTCGTTGTTGTCTTTGTTTTTTCTTTTC